>PVLC010024939.1:0-24191 GCA_004027655.1 Graphiurus murinus
TCTACTCCCAGTATCCTCCCAACCCCCCCAAAAGAAAAAGAAATACAAATGTCCAACAAATATATGAAAAAAATGTTCAACATCACTTGCAATTAGAGAAATGCAAATCAAAATTATATGTTCATTTCTATTGCGAGAGAAGTCCAATGAAAAATGAAGGCCCATGATAGACAGAGAAGATAATGAACTCAGTGATTTCATGGCTTATTTTCTAACTAGAAAGTTGAGGATAAAACTGCAAATCAGTAATGCATGAGTCTTACTTTCTACTTGTTTTATGTTGAGGGATTAGGTTAGCAGCAAAAATGACTTTTCAGAGAACACTAAATTGGCATTATGTCTTATGATTTTGATGCAAAATTTAAAAGTACAGCATTACAGCAAGTTCTCTTGGAGTTCTTCAGACCACTGGTTTCCTTTTATCTACACTTTTTCTGACTGGGTTGAACAGAATCTTCCCTCTGTGTTCCAAACTTACCTGTTTCTACCTTCCCTCTTCCCACCCCTCGCTTTAACTGCTCCTCTGGCGAGCTGCCTGCTGGGCTGGACTTTTTCAAAATCATCCAGGTTTCACTTCTGTTAAGGGAGAGGTAGTTCCTATTAGATCATCCTTCTCCCATTACAAATTGAAACTATCAGGACTGACATAGAAAACAATGACCAGAGAGCACCAAAGAACTGAACAGAAGCATGCAGAAACTGGAGGGAGAGTGCGTTTGGAAGAAGGGAATGACCACAGGTAAAATTCTCATGCTTCATGGCTTCTGCCAGAGGCCAGGCTCCAGTGTAGTTGGAACAACTAAAATCTAGATAGAAAAATGTATTCTTAACTGGTTTGAAGAACCACAGAAGATACTGGGGTGACTATAGCAGATTGAAAATAAGAGCAGAAATATTGAATAAAAGCAATAGAAGGGAATGTGCACAGACTCTAGGATCCCAATCACAGAAAATTCTATAGTCAAACTAATATAGAGGAAAACACAAATCAGAACGGATTGCTTTGGGGAAAGGTTCAGGGATTGACTGAAAATACGGGGGGGGGGGGCGTCTATGTCTTGGACCAAACAGATAAACATTTGTCAAAATATCAAAATGACATTCTTCATCTGTGTATTTCAGTGAAGGTAGATTTCACCTACAAAAAAAGCTTAGTTAACAAATACTAAGCTCTAGTTAGTAATGTATATGTTGCAGTATTTAGGCATAAGTAGACTAATGTCCATAACTTACTTTGAAATGGCTTAAAATATTAATACCAATTGATTAATTAAGAGAGGTAGGAGGATGACAGATATATGATTAACCACATGTTAACTGGAGAATCTCGGTGGCAGGTTTAAGTATGTTCACTGTACAATTCTTTCAACTTTTATATATATTAAAAATATATGTATATATTAAAAATAATAAGAGTAAGGGGGGAAATCTGTGGCTGTCCGTTTTCTGCTCTCAACTACAGATTATTTTTCTGGCCAGGTTGCCAAGAGTACTTGAGACCTTCAATCAGCAAGAAAATATTTATTGACTACCTAGTATGTGTCAAGCGCTGTGCTCAGCAAGGCAGCTACAAAGATGGAAAGGCCCAGACCATACTTCTCAACTTGGAGTCTTGGGGAAGGTATCAGCCTGTACAATACAAAAGTCCACAGGGAGAGAAGTGCTGACGGAGACTTGGAGCACCGAGGGAAAGAGGCAGAGGGCGGCCAGGTCCTAGTGCAGGGAGGAAAGAGGGGAAGCCATTGCAGAGCAAGTGCTGTTGTCTTAAAGAGGAGAGTTTGATGGAATTGTTGCAACCTTGGCCTCGTATTCTTGACAGAAGAATACAGACATTCTTTAGACATGCTGCAGAGGAAGGGAATATGCCTAACCAAAGACATTAGAAAGCTCGACATATTTGTAATATGCCACCCTCTGTGCTAAGTGCTTTTCTATGTTCCCATTTAATCCTCACAAAATCCGACAAGTGAGAAAAGTGAGGCTTCCAGAGGATTGCTAACTTGGACAAGGTCGCACAGCTAGTACGCAGTAGAGCCAGGATTTGTACCCAAATCAGCTGGAATACAGAGCCTATACTTTTAATACCTTGATTTTTATCACTTTGGTCCTCTCGGGGCAGAATTATTCTTCTTAGGTATTTGTGTGTTTGTGCCCATAAACGCTGGAAGGAGCCACATTATGAATGGGCCTTGGGGTTCAATCAAGATGGAGATCGGGATTCCATATCCGCAAGGACAAACAGCAGTCTGATGAAAGGCAGCCTAGTCCTTTTCACTCCATGTCTTCTGGGTTTAGGGACAAAGGGCTTTTAATTTATTTATGTTATATATAGCTTATCATACTGACCACAGGCTAAAACTCAGAAACACAAACTCAAGACAGTTGGTTAGGCGTGCTGGCGCTAACATTCGTACATCACGTAAGTTCACCTTCATAAAATAAATATTGAAGACACTTGACCTTTTTTGCTTTGTGACTAACTGTTCCCCACTGATGGGGACACTAACCCTGACAATAAATTCCCATAAGGAAATGGAACTTTCTTTGCCAATCTAAACACAGGCTAACCACCACTGCTCTTGGATTATCTTGAAATCATTAAGGAATGTTTTCAGTCTTCGAGCAAGATTAGGCCTAAGTATTTATCTACAATCTTAGGAGGCTGGGACAAGAAATGTAGCATGGTAGACCTCTTTCCGGGCTCCAAAAGTGGGCAGGCAGTGCCAAGACACTCGCAGATGAGCACACTTCAAGGTAAAGCTGAGGCAGGCTCAGATGCACAGGAAGAATGAAAAGGAAATCAAAAGATGTTCCCTAACCAGAGAGCGAGGCTGCCAGGTAGGCATGCAAGAATGGGTCAGCGTTCTAAAACAAGAATGGGTCAGCTATGCTGAGAAGCTGGGCTTCACTCAGCTTCTCAGCACAGCTAAATGATAAGCTTGCTAATTTACTGGCTATTGAAAAATAGTAGTTAAGTTTACCAGTTTTGACATATAAATGTTTCTCCAAATTCTACCCTCAAGATTGAGCTGCCCTGATTGGTTTTTTTTTTTTTTTTTTTTTTCAGTATAAATCTAAGAGCAATGCTGAGGACAGACAATAGTAACTCAGACCTCCTTCTCACATTTATGTAAAGCAATTTGCTATTTACTAGACAAACTGTTTCACCTTTCGCCTATAATGAGCATCTGCCAACAGGAGGTCAAAACTAACAAAAAAGTCGGCTTTGCATTCTTCTTCTTGGCACCAGTAGCCCTTCAGAGAGGATGTCAGAGAAACAACTAAGTATAACATATGTGGGACAAATTTATTTGTGAAATGAGCTCTGTACTCACACAATCTGGAAGACAAAAAGAGATCGCAAGGTAAGGCTATTTTTAAGTAATGGCACAATAAACTAAATGCAAAGAGGTAGCAGAGCAACAAGAATCCTAAGAGACACCAGCTGTCTTAGGAAAGAAATGAGGGTAACAAAGGATTGAACTCAGAATATTATAGTGATAGATGCCTATCCAGGTGTATAGCAGCAAAATTCACGACAGCCACAGCATGGAACCAGCCTAGGTGCCCATCCACAGTTGAATGGATTATAAAATGATGGGTTATGCACACAACGGAATTCTACTCAGCACTAAAGAACAACATTATATCATTTGCAGGAAAATGGATGAACCTGGAGAACGTTATGTTACATGAGATCAGCCAGTCTCAGCGAGTGAAGAGTCATGCTTTCTCTCACATATGAAAGCTAGGGAGTAACCCGGATACAAGAGGGACTTTAGATAATGGAGGAGAAGCCCAGTGGAGCAATGGAGGGAGATCTAGGGGAGGGAGGTGGGGGGAGGGAATCAACGAAGGCAACACTTCCACTGACATAATGTACGTACGTGAAATTACCAATGCCATTCTCAATACCACGTGTGGAAAGGGGGAGGGGGGAGGGAGTAAGCCGGGGCAGCTCACCAGGTGCTGTGTGCTTTACGTCTCCATCACTCTGAACTACATTTTGATGTGAGACTACAGTGCATCAATAATCTATGCGTATTAAATGAGGGTAACATTTAAAGAAAGATTATTTAATATAGTTCATAAGAATCCAAGTGGCTTTTCAACAAATACTTTCGTATTAATTCCTCTACCTCTTAAATAATCACTAACATTCATTACTTAATAAGTGCTACCCACTGCTCCAAGTGTGTGTGTGTGTGTGTGTGTGTGTGTGTGTGTGTGTGTGTGTGTGTAGTTTTAATTTATTTAATCTTATAAGAACCCCCTGGGGTAAGTACTATTGCTCCCCATTTATACATGATAAAATAAGGCACAAAGAGGATAAATAATTTGTCCAAGGTCACCCAGTTAGAAGCACCAGGGTCAGAATTCAACAGGGCAGTCCAGTTCTAGAGTTCAAGCTCTCTGCCAGGTCTACATTTGGTTTCTGGATCCTTGTATCTCAATGATTGTGTGCGTATGTCACCCAGTTCAGGTGAATGATTATAAAACCTAACTATGAAACACAATATTCTCTCTTTGATATGTAGTTCACAGTATTCAAAAGTGACTCAGAGAGATGACCTTTAGTTAGAAAATGTAAAGGAATAATAATCATAGATGCAGGAGAGTGGATGAGTCTGGGGGGTTGGGGGGAGATGGGAACTAAGAGAAGCACCTGGGGTGTTAAAAAATACTGGTAATATTATCTGGGTGCAGTGGTGTACGCCTGTAACCCTTATACTTGGGAAGTTGAGACAGGAGGATCACAGGTTCGAGGTCAGCCTCAGCAATTTAGTGAGCCTCTTAGAAAATTAGTAATACCCTATTTCAAAATAAAATAAAAATAAAAGAAAGGGCTGGGGGTATATCTCAGAGGTAAAATACCCCTAAGTTCAATCCCCAGTACCAAAAACATTATATATATTTATATTTACATTTCTTAATTGCAGGCACAAGAATGTTACTTCTGTTGCTGTTTTATAAAATCCTAAAAACAAATTGAGATTACTCATTTGAATGTCTGATATATTTTATAATTTTGAATTTTTATTTAAAATTACTCATCAGTAATCATTCATTTAATGGTTTTTGTGTTATGATTTAAATTTAGGTGGCATCTCCAGAATATAAATACATGAGACTTCAAAGCTTTGTTGGACTCGAATGTAATGGTAACAATAGTGAAATAGATAACCAACGGAAACTACTCTTTTGGAAGGTAACTGGATATACACAAAGTTGACTGATGTTGTTCATAGTAGTTCTAATCAATGAAACTGCCACAACACTGAATTAGTCAATAGTGAATTACTGCCCCTGGGGGATAGGAGATAGGGTTCCTGTGCACCTCTGGTCACTGTGTGTGTGTGTGTGTGTGTGTGTGTGTGTGTGTGTGTGTGTGTGTTTTACTGGAGATCGAACTTAGGGATGTTCTACCTCTCAGCTACTCCCCACCTCAGCCCTATTTTATTTTTTATTTTGAAATAGAGTCTCACTAAGTTGTGGAAGGTCTTATACCTGGGACCCTCCTGTCTCAGCCTCCCAAATACTGGGATGACAGGCGTGCACCACCACACCCAGCTAAGAGAGAGCTTTAAGTGTACTTCTGTTTAATGATACCTTATTTAATATACACTCCTGACTTGTTAATATTGAACTCACAGACAAAAGCGCTACAACTCCTCCTTCAGTGAAGCTTAACATAACTTACAAGTCTTTCTGCAAGGCCCATCAGAGCGTCTCAGCACTTAGCAATACTAAAGAGCACTATGGTACTCCATGTGGAGGCTCTTTTAAACAGCCAAGTCAACAACCAAAAACACAAAAATGCACAGACAGGCCATTAGCATCCCGTGATACTTGTTCCCAGTAGGAGAGTTGAAACAAGAAGGCGGAGCATGACTTGTTCCACCTGAGCTTGGACAGCGCGCATGGAACTACTCAAATATCTTGACACTGTGTATTCACGTGGCAGTGCATGCCCGGAACAAACAAATGCAGTGATTGAGGCTGCAGATAAATTTACCAAGTAGGCGAATCTGCAAGTAGAGAATCTACAAAAACTGAGGATCAACTGTATATATGTGTTTGAATGAGTACATATTTACATACACCTACACATTACATTATTAGATATATATGTGTATCCAGATTCAGAATCAAGTCGCAAGAGCTTATCTCTGCCATTAATCTACTGAAGGTAAATCAATACAAAGTGTTTTTAATTAATGAAACCCAAATTGATATTGATTGGAACCATGAATTATTAGTTTTAGGAAGGGTCACAAACATGGGAAAAATCACCTAAAATATTAATGTAGATATAGTTCCAGACTACAATTTTGCATTTTAAAATCTGTTTATAAATGAATACTCTTATTAAAAGTTTACTGAACTCAATATTCCTTATCATACTCCTTCCTCCCTAAGCCTTTGGATTCATGATCAAGGGCATGTTTTCTTATTCCTTCCGTACTTAGTACAGGTAGTCCATGCAGACGAACAGACTGTTTTCTAAAAGTTCATTTACCACTTTTTTCTTTGAAACTTAGCCTGTGTTTTCCCATTAGAGCAACACACTATGAGCCTACCTCAGACCACCCAGATCTTTATAGTGTCCAGATAAAATAACTTGGCGAGAGGACGGTGTTCCAAAATCGTGGCTCAAAAATTTCCTTACAAGTTTTCTATTAGTAGCTCTGAATGCTGAACATTTCAAATCCCAGCTCTGCCCATTATTGGAATGACTTAACTTCCCCAAGCTTTTATTTCATTCATTAAGGAAACAAATATATATTGTGTACTATGCACAGATTGGTATATGCACGAAACAAAACAGATTTTTTTTTAAAGCTGCTCTCATAAAGTTTATTTTCTAGTTGGAAAAGACAGACAATAACCGTACTAAATAATTATGCAGTATGTTTAAAGGTAGTATGTGCCATGGGGAAAAACAACAGAGTACAGGGCTAGGAAGAGACCGTGATTTTATTGTCTTTTATTTATTTTCTTTTCTGTGGTACTAATGCATGAACCCAGGGGCATTCTATCTCTAGCTACACCCCAGCCCTATTTTATATTTTATTTGGAAACAGGATCTCACTAAGTT
Organism: Graphiurus murinus; assembly: GCA_004027655.1. Lineage (NCBI taxonomy): Eukaryota > Metazoa > Chordata > Mammalia > Rodentia > Gliridae > Graphiurus > Graphiurus murinus. The sequence goes on from PVLC010024939.1 coordinate 7,100, forward strand.
GCTGAGGACCACGCTAAGTTGCTGAGGCTGGCTGCAAACCTGCGATCCTCCTATCTCAGCCTCCCAAGTACTGGGATTACAGATGTGTGTCACCACACCTGACATGAGACTGTGCTTTTAAATGAATTGGTTAAAGCAGGACACACTGGCTGTGAGAAAGTGGCCCTCGAGCGAGGACTCTGAGGAGGTCGAGGAGCAAGCTCTGCAGCTCCCTGAGGGGAGAGCTTTCCGGAGAGAGGGAAGGGCTCACGGGCCTGTGCAAGGTCTCTGAAGGGTGAACACAGCTGAGACAGAATGCATGAGTAACAGAATAGTCTTGTGTGAAGTTTTCAGCCTGGTAAACCTCTGTAGGGTCTTTGACTTTTATACTGAATGAAATAAAAAGCAACTGGAAGCAGGAGACTAGGTAGGAGATGGTGTTAGTTTAGTTCAGGGTGCTTTGGGGAAGATGGTAAGAGATGGAGGGTCTCTGATAATTCTGAAGGCAGGGCCAGTAAGATTTCCTGATGGGAACCGAGCATGGTGGTTCATGCCTGTATTCCCAGTACTTGGAAGGCTGACACAGGAGGAGCACAGGTTCTAGGACAGCCTCAGCAACTTAACGAGGTCCTCTACAAATTAGTGAGACCCTGTTTCAAAATAAAAAATAAATAGGGTTGGGGGTGTAGCTCAGAGGTAGAATGCCCCTGGGCTCAGTCCCTAGTATCAAAACAAAGGAAAAGAAAACAAAAAAGATTTCCCGATGGTGGATGTGCATGCTGGGAAGGCAGGCCCGTGCAGCCTGTGGACCCTTATGTGGCTGCAGAGACTGTGCCTTGTGCCAGGAGCACTCCCTCTCGTGGAGATAAGGAGCCCTCCTGGGCTGGGCTAATTGCCCTCTCTGTTCTGTCCCAGGCTTGATGCACACTTCTGCCAACCCCGCTGCCCTCTCTGTTTCTGGTGAGGAGGGAACCAGGTCCTTCACCCACAGCACAAGCAGGGTGAACGCAGATCATGCCATGGCCCACCAAAGCTCAGTGCTGAAGCTGAACGCTCGGTCTCTTCTCTGCGTGAGTAAACTTTTGTTCTACCAGTGTCTGGGTGAGTTATGTCTTCCCTGGCCACATCATACAAAGCTGTAGAGGCAGAAGTTTAATGGCTGCCAGGGGCTGAAGGTGAGGGTGACGAAAAGCGACTTCTAATGGATCCAGGGTTCCTTTCTGGACTGATGGCAATGCTCTGGAATGAAATGGCCCTGATGGTGGTACAACCTCATACGTACATTAAAACCCACTGAACTGTACATCCTTAAGGGGTGGATTTATGGTATGTGAATCTTATCTCAATAAAAAGGAAAATACGGATGTAAATGCTTGTTTGTAGGCACACACGTACAGTGACGTATGTCCACCCATTCCCTAGCGCTGGCCAATGAAGTGACTCGCCAGCAGTGACACCCAAGGATAACAACTGGGCCCAGCGCCCATGTCTTGACTTTTTATCACTTTGATTAAGGAACAGGGCTCTTTGGAGAAATGGCTATTTTTAGAGCTGGGACAGAGAAATGAGTCTGGAACATCTTTTTATGCCAAAAGAAAGGCCATGTCCAGGGGATGACAGCCTATGTCTAAGGGCACAGAAGCCAGCCGGAAGGCCTCCCCTCGGCCAAGCTGGGGACCATGTGGGCACTGACACGGATGATACTGGGGAGAGGCCTGCATCATTTGCTAGTAAGGATGATGCTAATATCATACATTGACTAGAACATGAATTTATGAATCTACATGGATTTGATAATACATGATGAATAAACTGAAAGCCTGATTCAAAATGGAACATTTATGTAGTTACAACATATCTCCACAACATAAAACATTAATTACACAGGGTAAAAGTAACTCCGTAGTAGAGAAACCTGGTAGACAACACCTTGTTTTGTGTGGTCAAAGTGACAGTCATCTATGATGGTAAAAGTGAGACACTGTGCGACCTTACAGGAAGAAGCAGGAACAGATTATCCCTCCTGTGTTATTCCTGCCAGAGGCACGGCACCTGAGCCTCACCAAGACAAAACGGCAGGCAAACCTCCACCCGAGGACAGCCTGAGAAATGGCTCACCTACGATCTTCAAAAGTATCAAGAAAGTAAAGGGAAGGGTGAGAAGCTGCTCCAGACTGGAAGAAATTTAAGAAGAAGAAGAAAAAAGAAGTAATCAAATGAAATGAGTGATTCTGAACTGGATCCTTTTTCTGTAAAAGACATGAAATGGACACTTACTGAAACTGAAATGACATCCAGACCTTAGGTGGTAGCCATGTACCAATGTTAATTTACTGACTTGGAAGTTACATCCTGGTTATATGGGAGTATATCCTTGTTCATAAGAAAAACATGCTGAAGTATTTGGGGGTAATGAAGCATCATGTTGGCAAATTACTCGCAAGATAGTTGAGAAAAGCAAAATTCTGTACTTGCACTTTTTCTGTAAGTTTGAGATTGCTAAAAAAAAAAAATCTATGTAATATATAATGGAAATATATGCATATATATAAATTTAACAGTATCATTTTGTCTGCTGAATCTAATAATAAAAATTGAGTTTAAAAAGGTCATTAAGTTTGTCCTATATGCTGGTAACAAGGAGAATATCAACATAAACTCTAAAAATAGATTCCCTGATATGAAATAATCTAAACACTGGAGATGAATGTAGAAGGCTAGATGTACTTACTAATATTCACTCACAAAGCAATTTTCTAATATAGCTGGCAAAATTCCTAGATGTAACTTTCTTTTTATATAACACTTTTTAAAAAGGGGCCTTTGGCAACACTTTAAAAGTATACTGATATATATTCTTTTTAAAAAAGGAAATGTAAAATAACTAGACTACCATATCTTGAGAAGTATTTTTTTTTTAATGTCCCCATTACAGGTGAAGTACTACATGATTATGGGAAATTGCTTGGAGTACTTAGTCTACATTATGGGACTTTTTTTTTCAAAAAAAAAAAAAGTTAGGGGGGGTGTCTAACAGAACACTGCTCAAAAAATGTAAAATAAAGAAAAGAGCCGTGCACTTAAGGAATTTAGCCTGAAAATATTTTTTATGACTAAAAGTACTTCCCAGAAGAAGGAAATGGTAGACCATTTTTAGGGTTTATAGGCATTAAATTTTCATATTAGCAGAGCATGGTGGCCAAAGCTTGTATTCTTGGGAGGCTGAGACAGGAGGATCACAGGTTTTAGGACAGCCTCAGCAACTTAGTGAGACCCTCAGCAACTTAGCAAGACCCTGTTTCCAAATAAAAAATAAAAAGGGCTGGGGGTGTAGCTCAGAGGTAGAATGCCCCTGGGTTCCATCCCTCACTTCTGAAAGAAGTGAGACTTCACAGGTAACTGGCTGAGGTCTGCCCATTGGTCCTGCCAAACTTTCCAGGCAAACTATTCTAGAGACATTTCGCCTGACCTGCCTTCCTCTCCCCTGGGACAGAATTACACTGTGTTCAGCGGCTGTCCCAGCCTCTCTCAGCTGCCTTCTAATTTTCTCCTCTAGGCATTTCTCCTAATCCATTTCTAATGCACTTAATCCTGTCTTGGCGACTGGCTTCTCAGAGGATCCAAGTGAACACAGTCGGCTTCCTCAAGACCACGGAGTTAATTACATTGGCAGGGTGTGATTAGCACTCTGTAGCTGAGACATAGAACAAGAAAATGCCAGAGAGAGCCTTTCCCTCGAAGGCTGAACACAGTGCAGAAAGATTCAAATAAAATCAATCAGGCATTGTTTAAAATATAATCCATCATCATAATCTAAGCCATGAAGTCTTTTTTTTTAAATAAGTGCATTATATAATTTTGAGGTTTACAACATGACGCTATGGGAGACACAGAGATAGTAAAGTGGTACTGTAGTGAAGTAGCTTAACATAGCTACCATCCACAGAGTTACGTCTTTGTGTATGAGCAAGGCAGCTAAAATCTGCTTATTTAACAAAAATCCCCAACACAAGACAAGCTTATTAGCCACAGTCCTCCTGTTGTACATTCATCTCCAGCCTTGTCACACTCCAGAAATCACTGTGGGAAGAGTGGGCAGGACGAGCTTCACAGAGGAGATGGGCAACAAGGATTTGGACAGATGGGAAGGAGGAGGAGGGCAATTCAGATCCACACTCTTCCTGGGGGGAAGCAGGAAGAGGTCTGATTAAGAAGGAGGCTTCGAAATTATGAAGGAGTTGCCAACTGCACGACAATCAGGAACAGGGAGAAAAGTCTCCGTATTTCTGTAACATAAATAATTCACTCCGGAATAACCAAGAGCTTATTGCCTAGTATATTTAAGACAGTGGAACTTAGTGTAGGGATAGATCCCAACAGTGAGAAAAATCATAAATTCAAGAAGAATCATCGACATCGTTTTATTTGAACAGTTCCTGTGGTTTGTCTTTATTAGATCCCTCCTCCTTTTTTTTTTTTTTTTTTTTTTTTGTTTGTTTGTTTTGCTTTACAAAGAAACTGGACTTTTCTTCCTCAAAGAGCAATGCTGTTTTCTAAAGAGGATGACTGTAACCAAACCCTTGGGATTTACGCTAATCCTTTTATTCTAATTTTGTCCATTTTTAATGATCTTCATAATCCCACCTTTTTTCTTCTGTATTCTAGTAGCAGCAAGATGGCTTCAACCAGCCTTTCAGTCGAAAGACTACAGGCTCCACAGAAACCACAGAGCTATTTCAAGGAAAGGTCTTCTGGGACCATGAACCCAGAGAAGTTTTAAAGCTCTTCCGGTACTCTCAAGAGCATTAACAGTCACTCATTCTCTTTCCAGGACCTCAGCTTCACTAACTTGATCTTCGAAAATTCCTATAGTCTCAAAAGAAAATATGTATTTTAAAATCCCATTATATATAGGCAGTTGAGCTATGACTCAGAGAAAGTCTATCCTATTAATATATATATAATATTAAAGTCTATCCTAGCCTATCAATATATGTATCTATATATTGGGGTTTTTTTTTTTTATATCAAAGAGATAGATATATATATATATCAAAGATATATATATATATATAATCAAAGATATATATATATATATATATATATATATATATCAAAGAGAGGACCAAAATAATCCTCAAAATAATCCCTCCAATATGACCATAGTGATTCTAACAAATATAATAAATGATTTTGAAGTCTTATAAACGAAGGCTGAGTATGAAGTTAACTCTCAAGCACATACAAACACACGTGTGTGCGTGCACACACAGAGAACTATATGTGAAGTTTTTTAACTTTAAGGTGCTAAGATTTCTTTATACGTGTGTGTATGCTTACATTTACTGTTCTGAATACTTAGAAACAAAATTGACTTTAGCTGTGAGGCAGAATTAGACAATTCTTGTAAGATGGATGATGTGTAGAAATTTGACGGGAGAATGAAATAAAATTCTTACTTTGAGAGACTAAGACTTATCAGTATGCAAACCTGGTAACTTCTGTATCCTACTGTAGACAAGAAGATCGGTGCCAATTTTTATCTCTTCTACAAAATGTGAAACTATTCACTAACAATTTGTCTACTGCAAAGTTGAAGGAGAACATTGTGATAAATTGATCACTCATATTTCATCACTGGACTAAATGGTATCTCACAGAGGGCAATTTGGGGGAAACTGGCTTGCAAGAATGCTAAGAATAATTAAGCAAAGATCACAGTGCTCTCCCAGTGCCAGCACGGGAGAATCTCTAGAGAATATCTTGGACTTCTAGTTGAGATCCTTTAATAGCTTCATTCTAATCAAGAGATAGAACCAATCAAAAGATAGAACCATCAAAAATTGGTCAAAGGATGTGGTGAAGGGTATGCTAGAGTGGTAGAAGATGTGCCTAGCATATGCAAAGTTCTGGTTCAATCCCCAGCACCAAAAAAGAAAAAGAAAGAAGAAGGGTCAAAGAGATCTCCTTCATTCCATCTTCCTATCCCCCAAACTTGAGTCTCCTGTGGAAGAAAATACTATCATCCAGAGCCTTAATAATTTTTCATACACAAGGTCTAAGATTCTATTAAAAATGATCAAGCATAAAAGAAAATGTGAGCCGGGCGTGGTGGCGCACGCTTGTAATCCCAGCATTTGGAAGGCTGAGACTGGAGGATCCGGGTTCGCAGCCAGCCTCAGCTACCTAGTGAGGCACTCTGCAACTTAGTGAGACCCTGTTTCAAAATAAAGAAGAAAAAATAGGGCTGGGGGTATAGCTCGGAGGTAGAATGGCCCTGAGTTCAATCCCCAGTACTGAAAAAAAAGAAAATGTGAACAAATGAATAAAAATTAAGAGACAGCAGACAACAGAAATAACCTACAGGTGATCAGATATTAGACTTCATCAGAGTTGAACCTTAAAATACTTTGACATAATCAAATTACAATAGAATTACTACTCAGCGATAAACGCCACTAGGGAAATACTCAACTACGTGGAGAAATCTAAAGCATTATTCTACACTGAGGAAGCCAGAGGCGAGACAATACACACTGTGTGATCCATTTCTATTAAGTTCTAGAAAATGGACACTTATCTACAGTGACAGCAGAGAAGTAGTTGTCTAGGGTCAGGCATGGGTGAGGAAGCTGACTGTCAAGGCTCAAGAGGGAATGTCATATATGTCATATTGTGATGTCATATCAATGTTTGGCATCCTCATTGTAGTATATTCTGATTGTGACTGCATAAATGTACATGCATGCCAAGAGTGATCAAACTGTATGAATACATTCATATATGCACACAACATATCTTGGTGTGCTGCCCTCTTAAACAGGGTACAAAAAACTAGCTATAAAGAAAAGATTAATAAGTTGGACCTACTTGAAATTAATTGCTTTTGTCCATCAAAAGATCCCATTAAGAGTGAAAAAGCAAGACAGAGAGAGAGAGAGAGAGAGAGAGAGAGAGAGAGAGAGAGAGAGAGAAAAGATTCATGTCCAGAACAGAGGAGAGGGAAATCTCTTACAAAACAATAAGAGAAAACCCAATCGTGAAAATGAGCAAATGATAACAGCAGGCATGTGAAAAGTGTCCATCCTCAATGGTCGTAAGAGGGAATTGTAGAGAAACCACAATGAGACATCACTACCCACCCACCAGAGTGGTTACCAAGTGTCCATGATAAGAGAGAGTAACTGGGAGTCTTAAACATTGTGGTATATCCATAGAGTGGGATATTAGGCAGCAATGAAAATAATAAACTATTGCTCTCTGCCATCAAATCGATGGAGCCACAGTCAATGTCGGATGCATCTTAAAGTCAATGCAAACACGTGGGTGAATCATGGATTAATCTCATAGACTTAGAAAAGCAGACGCAACAAAGTCAGTATTGGGTGAGTCCTTTCTTTAAAGAGGTAATTCAGTACTCTCTTCGGCAGCACAGATACTAAAATTGGAACAAGACAGAGAAGATTAACATGGCCCCTGTGCAAGGATGACTCGCAAATTCGTGAAGCATTCCCTACTTTTTAATGGCAAAAAAGTGACAATATGAATATATGGTTATAGATATCAGAATGGTGGCCTCCCTCTGGGGAAGATAATGACCAGTCCAGAAAATAAAGGCAGCTTCTGAGTGGTAGTAAAATTCTGTTTCTTTATCCTACAATGTTTACATAGGAGGAGGCACATGGTAAAAATTCACTGAGTTATGTCCCTTAAGTGTTTGTGTACTTTACTATAACTATATAAACATTATACTTTAATAAGGGGTCTTTTTAAAATGGTGATGGGGACTTTAATTCAAAAATGAAAAGTCTACCTACTTACAATTGGCTACAGTAAAAGACAAAGAGTATAAGAATGATACCAAATTCCTACTTATTATTATAATTATTATTATTAAAAATTCTTAGTCTTATTAGAACCTTTAAAGACTTGAAGCACTAAAGAGATCATAGTACCAGTTCCCTATAAACAGTTCAAATAATTGTGTGTGTGTGTGTGTATGTGTGTGTGTGTGTGTGTGTGTGTGTGGTACTAGAGATGGCACCCAGGGACATTCTACTTCTGAGCTACACCCCCAACCCTATTTTTTGTTTTATTTTGAAACAGGGTCTCATTTAGTTGCGGAGAGCTAAGGCTGGCCACGAACCTGCAATTCTCCTGTCTCAGCCTCCAAAATACTGAAATTTCAGGTGTCCACCACTATATCTGGCTCAAATAATCTTCTAAAAAACAAAAAAATTGTGTGCATGCTGAAATTAAAATAACTTCTTTCCATCCACCACCACAGTGGTTCATAGTTTTAAAACTCTGGGTGAAATCATGAAAGATGAGCTCATTTTTCTTTTGTGATGCTTCTAAGCATGTCCTTGGTCTACCTTCTCAGTAACAATGCATTGGCTGTCCCAGGAAAAATAATAACTAAAACATTTTCCTTGCCTAGGATGCTAAACAACTTCAAGTACGCTGGAGAAGAGCATGCTGTACTCCGGATTGTCTCTTTATTGTTTTCTATTAAGACATTTTATATATATATAAGGAATAGAAGGTCATTTTCTTCTTTGCTTTTTAGCATTTAGCTTGACAAGAAATATTTTACAGCCCTCTGAATTTCATTTATGATGAGGATGCTAAGATTCACTTGTTTAAATACTGTCCCTCTAATACTGAGAAAAGCCAACATTTAAAAAAAAAAAAAAGTGGATTCTGGAGTTCCCTAGATTTACCTTAATGATTAATGTCCTAATTGTGTGATGTGAGTCAATGCTTAGTCTCCCTGAGGATTTGTTAGCCTAAGTATAATAACAAAGGTATAGTTTTCATTTTTAGGGTTATCACCAAGACTATATAACAAGATGTATGTAAAAGTACCTAGCATAGTCTCTGGCATATGAAAGGTACTGAATAAATCCTAATTTTCCCTTTGCATTGAACATATACAATCATAGTAGTATTGTAGAAATGCTATAGAATTTGAAGATGAAGAATTTCAAGTTACTCTCTGCCATTTAGTGAGCATGTAATTTTAGGCCAGTAATTTAATTTGTCTGGATTTCATTATAAAATGTGGGAAAGTCTGCCTGCCTTACTATTGAGTAACAATGAAGATCAAATAAACAACATGTACAGAGGTGCTTTCTAAACCAAAGGGCTTTGCAAGTTTCCATGATTACTGCTGTGATTATGTCCATCACCATTAGGAAGTTCCTTCAAGCCTCTTATAAGACCTGAAAGAATGAATTCTTCTTTAAGGAAGTGAATTTGTATTGAGGATCTACTGCTGTCCCTTGGTCCACTGAAACCATTAGTCGACTGCATGTGAGGATGTGCTGCCACAGCAGGTGGTTCCCGGGGTGCCCAGGTGTCCTCAGCAGTCCTTGTCTGCATCCACCTTAGAAGGCTAAGATCCAGAGAAACCCACTAGAGACTCAAGGCAAAGAGAGGGGAGGCCCGCAGAGAACTGAAAAGCCCGCGTGATTCTCCAAGGGCTTACTGATCCTCCAAGGGTCTGGGTCCATTCTGATCCAAGAGCACCTATCACTCCACACTAAAGGGCCCTCATTCTGGAGCCGATCAAATCCCAAAGACATGAGAAGGAGGAATCCCACAGCTTGCTCAGAGTCAGACAAACCAGACCATGTAAAGACAAGTGCAATATAATTTGTTCAATAAACATTGCCAATCAGTTGGGCCCATTCAGGTACCCCAGGAAGAGAGCCAACTTACAAATAGTCCAATAGCTTGAAGATTCTATAAAAAATATGGTCAACTGGTTGGGTGCAGTGGCAACATGCCTATACTCCCAGTACTTGGGAAGCTGAAACAGGAGGATCACAGGTTTGAGGCTAGCCTTAGAAACTTTAAGAGACCCTAAGACACTTGGTGAAATCCCGTTTAAAAAAACAATTTTTTTTTAAAGGCTTGGGATGTAGTTTGGAAGCAGAATGCCCCTGGGTTCATTCTCATAACCATAAATATGCCCAAGCCTGGAAAATAAAGAAATACATGATTAAATCTCATTTTAAGAATCTGACTATTTGCAGCCTTCAAAACTATATAACCAGTTTCAACATTATTAGTATCAAAATGTAATAATATCTGAAATGCCTTGGTTTTTAGAATAAATCAGTCTTATTTTGATAAAAGTACTTGATAAAACAGGGTTTATTTTTGTTTTTCCACAAACTATTATACTATCAAATTATTAAATCATATAAACAAAGGTATTGATCATACAATCTCTCCCATTAAGTTCACAGCAGCAGCCTCTTTTTCAGAAAGCAGTTGCTGTAATCAGGAAATTAGAAAAAGCAATATGCACAAGTTAAATTGCACACCAGAAGCTACTTCAGTCTGTACTGTTGTGGATAATATTTTAGTTAACTGGTCATAGGGTTATTGTTGTTGTTGTTGTTGTTGTTGTTGTTGGTGGTGGTGGTGGTGGTGGTACTGGGCATTGAAGCCAGGGGCATTCTACTGCTCAGCTATACCCCTAACCCTGTAATTTTTTTGTTTGTTTTTGTGAAACTGTGTCTCATTAGGTTACCTAGGGCCTCTCTAAGTTGCTGAGACTGGCCTCAAGCCTGCACTGCTCCTGTCTCAGATTCCCAAGAACTGGAATTATAGATGTGTGCCACCAAGCCTAGCTACTGGTCATGGGTCTAATGAAGAGATATATATCTAAAAGCAAGTCACTAAATAAACTCCATTTGATGTGACAGACCCAAACATATTCTTCAAGTTAGAGCTTTACAGCTTTGGTATTAAGATAAAACTAATAACTGACACAGGACTGAATTATTATGTTCTGCATTTATCTATTTATATTTTAGAAGAAATAATCTAAATAGAATAATAGCAAATTGGAACTGCAAGAGTCTTATGAAACATCACACACTCCTCAGGAAGAATTCTAGAGAATGATTTTTCCAAAGTCTTAGAGCTGTTTGGTGGAAGAATCAAAACCCTGAGTAGATTTCCTGCTGTCCAGTCCTTTAAACTGAACCAATCTGTTTCCCAACTTACAACATGCTTTCTCATCATATGCAAATTAGAAAAGCGCTAAAGACACTGGGGTAGCAGTATATCTTGCCCTTCTCAAGGACACTCCTTTAAAGTGTGACACTGATCTAACTAATAGAAAAGACAGGGAGAGAAGGACCAATGTTGTCATTTGCAGAAAACTTTCATTTGCAGAAACCGAAGAATTCCACTGTTATTTATATTTTCAGCTCAGCTTTCCCCATAAAATTTTATGACAACAGAAGAAGCTTTGAACCATTTCGATTTCCTCCTACTCTGAAAAAGATATTAAGAGGTGAAACTGGAATTGACAGGGCCATTAAAACATGACAGTAAGTTTTTAACAGCCTCCCTCTAATCTGACAGTCCAGATCATTTCTCATTTCGCCAGAGCCACAGAAAACTTTTCAACTACAAAGTCAGAACGTTGTATCCTTGAAACTAGGGTTGGTTTCTAAACTTATTGCAACTGAAAGTCTCCTAATAATTTCTGCTCAATTTAAAATCACAGCATATTGTATCTCTTGTACAGGATCTACTGATGAGAAACAACCAGAAATAAATGAGGTAATAGATGTGAACTTACTATAGCACATGGAAGGTACTGTATTTAATAAAAAGGTTTATAATTGTGTTTGTGTTGTTGATGTCAACAAGACATATTATTCTTAATGGTAAATTGTTGGATGTTTCCTTTAAAATCAGAAGCAAGACAAGGATGTCTACTATCGTTTAAACACTAATCTGGAGGTTGTGGTCAATGCAATAAGACACGAAAAACACAAAAAAAGAGTAAGAGTTGGTAAAGAAACAGCAAAATGTCTTTGTTTACAGATTACATCACAAAGTAGCTGATATAAGAGCAAGCCATCATTAAAGTTTATTTGGTTCTGTGCAGGATATCTAGAAAGGAAACTCAAAGGCATATTGCTCAGTGTGAGGTATCCAGCTAGATATCAGACTGTGAATAAAAATATTAGAACAGAGAAATTACATTCAGTGACCTTAAGGTTACACATAATAAGTAGCTTTTGGGGATACAGGATAAGAATCATAAAATAAAAAAGACTGGCTCAAATTGCATTCAAAATGCAAAGGAGAGTTAATGTAGAAGCTTGAGAAGAACATTTAGTCCCAAGTCACTTATAAATATGCAATTCTATTTTTGAGTTATCACCAACAGCTAAGCTCTCCTGATATAAGCACCAGTCTGCTAAATAGGGTATACCAAGAGAAAGAACTGGGTCAATCACAAACCAAGTGGTCTATACAGTAGGATCTCAGCAAATTTTAGTTTCTTCAATACTTGCTGATATATACATCTCTGTTCAACTCCTTTATCAAACACTGTTATGAAAATCATTTCATATAATACTGAAAGCATAATCAATTTTTATTACCTTTATATAATTTTGTTGGTTTTCCATATAATGACAAAATTTAGTGCAATTTAAGCTACTTGTCAATAATGAAGTATCTTAGAGCTACAGTTTTGTAGTATTCTTCACAGCTTTAAAATTATCTCACAATATCATCAAATGTGCACTGATAATCTAAAGTGACTGTGTGGGCTGTGTAAACGCACTAATGACTATTTTCTAATGAACTCTAGGTTGGATTATTATATGCAACACCAAAGTGAAGGATAAATCATTTAACTCTTAACTTCGTGTTTAGTACATTTCAGATATTTCCCCTCTAAATATTGTATAATGAAGCAAGGACTGTTTATACTACAGTGGAGCAAAATAATAAGTCAGAGACTACAAGAAAAGGGAACCATCTGTTTGAGTCCTGTGAAGTATCAATCAGAGAAAAAATGAGGGAAAAGCCAGTGACTGGCTGAAAATATATTAAATGCCAGGGAGAAAATGTTCCGTATGCTATAAGCCAAATCCTTCTAAATAATCCCAGCATTCGGGAGGCTGAGACTGGAGGATCTGGGTTCAAGGCCAGCCTCAGCTACCTAGTGAGGCACTCCACAACTTAGTGAGACCCGGTTTCAAAGTAAAGAATAAAAAATAGGGCTGGGCGTATAGCTCAGAGGTAGACCGCCCCTGAGTTCAATCCCTAGTACCACGCAAAAATAAATAAATAAATAGATAAATAAATAAATAAATGTAGAAACTATATAAATTTTCTTTTGTATTTATATAAACCAGAAGCTAATTAGCTTGTTAAATTTCAAAAGTAAGTACGAAAAAGTTTTTTTTTAATAATTACATCTACTTTTTGTAAGCATATGTAATAATGCTTAAATGTAATAATGAATATATTATACATTTTGTGGTGTCCTATAGTTTTTGGTTTTATTTTTATTTTTATTCTCTGTGTGTGTGTGTGTGTGTGTGTGTGTGTGTGTGTGTGTGTGTATGTGTGTAGTAGTAGAGATTGAACCCAGGGGCATTCAACCTTTGACCTAAACCCCCAGATCTATCTTATTTTTTATTTTGAAACAGGATCTCACTAAGTTGCAAAAGGCCTCAATAAGTTGCTGAGGCTGGTCACAAATCTGCAATCCTCCTGTCTCAGCCTCCTAAGTACTGGGATTATAGCCATGCACCACCAGGCCTAGCAGGTTTTTGGTATGTTTTTTAATATGTTTTTATTGGTGCATTATCATCATATATTGTAATGTAAATCATGTTGATATTGACATACATGGTTTTTGGTATTTTTTATACTAGGTGATATATCACTTTCCAGAGATTAGTATACTCTCAGATTTTAAGTTATTTACATATTTCTAGCTCTAAATAATACATTTCTATAAACACAGATTTGTTTCTTTTTCTTCTTCTTTTTGTAGTGCTAGGGATCAAGCCCAGGGGCTCATGCACGCTAGGCAAGCACTCTACCACTGAGCTACACCCCCAGCTCCTCTAAAATAGACTTCTGATCAGTGTATATTCATCATACACCAAAATAGTTAGATTTAAAAAATGAGACAGAGAGAGAAAGAAAAAAGAAGACAGAGGAGTGGGAAAAGGGCAAAACCACCAACACAAGAAGGATTTTAATGAAAGATTTGCCATTTGCAAAATTAAACAACTACACTTGGTTAGCATATGTAGGCGAGTGCTTTTATGAGTGCTATTTTTTTTAAGAAAACAGTAAATATAAAATGAAATATATTTGTAAGTATACTTCAGACTCTTTGCTACTCATTAAAAAGGCTAAACCTGACTAGTCAGGTACTAATGATCTAACTTAAAAACTAGCCAGTGTTTGCTTTTTGTCCATGTTAGTACCTGAATTGGGGGCAGTTCACCATTCATTAACGGTCTCTACTGGGACAGCAGGTGAGAACAATGTGAATCTATCCACCACACTTCCTTCTGCCTTTCTGAAATAACCTGGAGAAATTAATAACTTGTTGGCTCTTCTCCACTGACAGAGACAGAATCTTTTGTATCCAAGCAAAGTACTTTCACTGAAAACCAGGAAGGAGCTTCTTTCCAGGCCTACTAATAATGAGGGGGAGGAAAGATTTCAAAATGAGCTGTAAAAGCGGCACACAGGTGTACAATGTGACAACCCAGAGTACATCGGTATTCAGCAACGGGCCCCACACGGATCCTCATTCTTGCCTATTGTCAAAAAATTTAGACAACTGCCACATTATCTTGTCAGGAAAGCAGAGTCATCTGGAACTCCTCTGATCCTGGGCAGTGTAGCCTGAGGGCCCCTTCTGTTCCTTCCCTGTTGGCAGGAGAACCAGACTGAGGCTATACTGCGCCTCCTTTGGAACACAGAGCTAAAAAGTCGCCTTCTGGGCTCAGGATGGAAGATCTGCTAGTTTATGTGTAAAGCAGGAAATATGGTACAGTGCAAGAAAGATGGGAAAACAGCAAAAATATCTAGAAGTCTTTGAGATGAGTTCTGACAATACAGCCCTGCACAATAAGCTCTGAGGGCAGGACCCTACCTTGCAGATCTTGTAGAGCGACTCCTGACCGTCTCCTCCAGTGTCTTTGAAGTAATCATGTGCAGGGAATGTCCGGTGAATATCTCGAGTAATGACACTCTCCTGAGCTGAGTCCTGAGAAGGAAAAAAAACCACACATGGTTATTAATGGAGAATTTCTTTTCAATTATGAAAAATAATAACATATATATGATAGAAAATTCCAAAAGCACAATAAAAGTTTACCTAGCAATCCCTATGTTCTACCCTAGCCCTACAGTCCTATTCCCCAGACATAAGTGCTACTGATAGTTTTTTTAAATGTGCTTTCATCTACCTACCTATAGATGTATGTGCAGTCTTCCTGTCTCAGACCTCCAAGCACTGGGATTACAGGCATGTGCCACCACGCCCGGCTAGGAAATGTCTATATATATATTTCCATAGATGCAAACTATCCATTCCTATCACCTTGTAGGATAAGTTATAGAGTCTTCCTTACCAAGACATGTAAATATATTTTATTCTCTTTATAAGCAGTTATTAAAAGAATGAGGCACATCTAGATACAGATACATCATAATTTATTTAACATTCTCTAATGACCATTTTTGCATTTGTCTATTTATATAAAAATAATATAAGAACTTTTTTTTTTTTTACATATATCTTGCATATATGTGCAAGGACAGATCCTGGAAGAGAAACTGCTAGGTCAAAGGATATTTCCATTTTCAGTTTCAATAAAGATAATTCTCCCTCCAGAGTTGTTAATAGAAAATGTATTCCCCTCCAAAAGCAAATTTTTGTTTCTCTGTACCAACCCAATGCCATATATTTTCTAACTTTCTAAATTTTTGACAATCTGATCAACGAAAACTGACATTACAGTCATTTAAAAAGTAAAAATATTATCAATATCCCCTCCACACACTAGATTAATTACCCATCATATTCATTCTACAAAACAAAATGCCTATATGCTACTACATTAAGATGAAATGTTCTTTAAACATAAAACTGAAGATTTTTTTTTAGATAGATTCAGGAACCAAAAGCTCAAAATTGAGTAAAATTCAGAGCGGTATTACAGATGGTTAATTATTCACTCGACTTCTTTTTATTCCTGGAAATGTTTGTTGTATCTGTACTGAAATTTCAAGAAACTAGGATGGGACTCCTCTGAGCAACCCTGATGATGGAAATACTTTGTACAATGCAAAGAAGCATCAAAGACTACTAATTGCAAATTAAAAGTATTGTTTCATGTCTTGCTTCCGTCAGGCTCTCAGCCAATCCCCTCTTTCAGTCTCAAGAAAGGGGAAGAGACATGTAAAACACGAGTTACTCTGGTGAGTGAGATTTCCCTTCTCGTCGTAGCTGAGAAGTGGACAAGAAGAAGGGGCCACAATGAGCACGATGAGCTCTGGATGAAGCCAGCACCTCCTCTCGCTGGCTCCTTCATTTCAGCTGCTACTTCACGCTGAGTGGTAATTAGATCTTACATCATGTAGAGAAAGAAAGGAAGCAAAGTGAAAAGTTCCAAATTTGCTAGCAAACACCGAACAGAGGACAAGTCAGTCCAGAGGACATTCTGATGGCTTACAGGACTGGAATGCCACAGCTCAACCCAAAAGGAACTTTAAAAAGATCGTCATAGTACACATAAAAGGAGAGACACTCGGAAGACTTGGGTTTGTCATGGTAAATGCAAATCCTGATGATGAAGAAAATTTGAAGATGGGAGGGCTAGAGTAGGGCAAGTATAAAAATAATATATAAAAAGATATAGTAAGTCAGGTGTTGTGGCGCACACCTGTAATCCCAGTCCTTGGGAGGCTGAGACAGGAGGATCCCAGTTCTTAGCCAACCTCAGCAACTTATTGAGGCCCTCTACAACTCAGTGAGACCCTGTTTCAAAATAAAAAATAAAATAGGGCTGGGGGTGTAACTCAGAGGTAGAATGCTTCTGGGTTCAATCCCCAGTACCCCCCCCCCAACACACACATTAAAAAGAAACAGTACAGGCTGGGGGTGGTAGTTCCATGGTAGAGCATGTGTGAGGCCCGGGGTTCCATCTCCAGCGGAGGAGAAGGAGAAAGAGAAGGAAGAGGAAGAGGAAGCTGAGGAGGAGGAGGAGGAGGAGGAGGAGGAGGAGGAGGAGGAGAAGGAAGAGGAGGAGGAGGA
>PVLC010024940.1:2500-16891 GCA_004027655.1 Graphiurus murinus
CACACTTAGAAACTTAATATCAGTAAAACTGGGACCAGAATCTGATTATTAGTCCAATGCATCAGTTCTACTATATACTATGAAAAACACTACTTTACCAAGACAGAAATTGTTTTAGAAATTCCAACAGAAGAAAGGCTTAAATATTCAATTCCTAATTAGATATGCCTAAATATTTGGAAATAATGCTCCTTAAAAACATGGGCAGTAAGCCAGGCATGGTGGCACATGCTTGTAATCCCAGCATTTGGGAGGCTGAGATTGGAGGATCCGGGTTCGCGGCCAGCCTCAGCTACCTAGTGAGGCACTCCGCAACTTAGTGAGACTCTGTTTCAAAATAAAGAATAAAAAATAGGGCTGGGAGTGTAGCTCAGAGGTAGAATGCCCCTGAGTTCAATCCCCAGTACCACAACAAAAGGGGGGGTGGGGGGAGACTAATCCAACTATGACCTATCAGGAAAAACTTCCCAGAGGACGTACCATCTAAGTTAAGTGGTAAAATGGGAGGCTAAAACAGGAGGATCACAGGTTCAAAGCCAGCCTCAGCAATTTAGCAAGGCTCTCAGCAACCTAGACTCTGTTTCCAAATAAAATCAGGTTGGGAGCCGGGCGTGGTGGCGCACGCTTGTAATCCCAGCATTTGGGAGGCTGAGACCGGAGGATTCGGGTTCGCGGCCAGCCTCAGCTACCTAGTAAGGCACTCCGCAACTTAGTGAGACCCGGTTTCGAAATAAAGAGTAAAAAGTAGGGCTGGGGTGTAGCTCGAAGGTAGAATGCCCCTGAGTTCAATCCCCAGCACCGCAAAAAAAAATAAAAAATAAAATAAAATCAGGTTGGGGATGTAGCTTGGAGGTAGAATGCCTCTGGGTTCAATCCCCAGTACCAAGAAAAAAAAGAAGAAAAAATTGTACCCCAATAAACCATTTCTGATCTATGCTGACCTTTATCATTTTGCAAATTATCAGATCAGTAAGTAAATGCCTGCTCCTTATGAGCCAAAATACCTACTTTTCTACATAGCAGAAATTAGCAAATTATTATTCATTCAACAAATATTTAAATGCCTACCATGTGCCAGTAGATGAAAAAAGGATAAAACACAGTATCTGCTTCATGAGGTTTATAATCCAAAAGCACAGGAAGACAAAAACAAATGAGTAGGCCATCAAGCAGAAAATTATGTTACAAATTTCTCCAAATTGGAAAGGAAACAAAAAAGGAATTCTGAGCCGGGCGTGGTGGCACACGCTTGTAATCCCAGCATTTGGGAGGATTCGGGTTCGCAGCCAGCCTCAACTACCTAGTGAGGCACTCCGCAACTAAGGAGACCCTGTTTCAAAATAAAGAATAAAAAATAGGGCTGGGAGTGTAGCTCAGCGGTAGAATGCCCCCGAGTTCAATCCCCAGTACCGCAAAAAAAAAAAAAAAAAAAAAAGGAATTCTGAAGGCAGAAAGTGCCTGCTTTTTAGATAAAGTGATAAGAAAAGTAGAAAGTACCAAAGACCAAGGAGTGATAGCAGCAAACTGAAAGGGAAAGAAAAGGAATGCCAGATGAGGTGGTGAGATCATCAAAGACACAGCACGTAAGCACCTTGTGGGCCATGTGAAAAAAGCTGAGTGTTCTTCTAGGTAAAATGGAAAAACCAGTGGAGGTGAGGGTGTTAAGCAAAGAAGTGGTATGATCTCATTTCTGTTTTTAAGATCATTCTTCCTATTCTGGAGAGAATGGATTAAAAGAGAATAATTTTTTGCCAACAAGATGAGTAAAACCAAAACACTAAAAGTGATTTTGGCCAGTAAACTCATCTCTGTATTCCATTATCAACTTAAAATCTTATAAATATCCAGACTTAGACCAGGCTTAGTCTACAGTTTTATGCGTGCATATGTCTGTGTGTTTGTGTGTGTGTGTGTGTGTGTGTGTGTGTGTGTGTGAGCACGCATGTGTGTTTAAATGCTTAAAACCAATGGGTCATGACCTATAGGAGGTCTCTGGGAAGCTGAAACAAGCCCACATGCCTGGGGATTAGCATTCTTCTCATTCTCCAATTGCCAAAGTCAGATTAATTTTCATTTATTCATCTTCTCTATAGTTTCTTGACTGAAAGGGAATAAGAGACTGTTTTAGGAGACAATAAAGTTTACTGAATGTCTGATAAGGAATGTGATTGCATAACTTTTCTTGCTACTGCCAACTATGTTCCAGGTAGAACTATGAAAGCAATTCTAAATTTCCTGTCCAAATCTGCCGGATCTCAGAAAGCTGCCTAAAGCAAACTTTTTTTTTTTTGCGGTACTGGGGATTGAACTCAGGGGCATTCTACCTCCGAGCTATACCCCCAGCCCTATTTTTTATTCTTTATTTTGAAACAGGGTCTCACTAAGTTGCGGAGTACCTCACTAGGTAGCTGAGGCTGAGAACCCGGATCCTCCGGTCTCAGCCTCCCAAATGCTGGGAGATTACGAGCATGCGCCACCATGCCCAGCTTTTTTTTTTTTTTTTTTTTTTTACCAGTACTGGGGATGGAACCCACGGCATTCTACCTCCAAGCTACACCCCCAGCCCTTTTTTTTTCATTCTTTATTTGGAAACAGGGTCTCATTAAGTTGTGGCAGGCCTCATGAAGTCGCTGAGGCTGGCCACAAACCGGGATCCTCCTGTCTCAGCCTCCCAAGTACTGAGATTACAAGCATTCGCCACCATGCCCAGCTTAAAGCGAACTCTTTTGTTGTTGTTGTTTTTTGCAGTACTGGGAATTGAACTCAGGGGCATTCTACCTCTGAGCTATACTCCCAGCCCTATTTTTTATTCTTTATTTTGAAACAGGGTCTCACTAAGTTGTGGAGGGCCTCACTAGGTAGCTGAGGCTGGCTTTGAACCTTCGATCCTCCGGTCTCAGCCTCCCCAATGCTAGGATTACAAACTTGCACCACCATGCCCGATATAAAACAAACTTTTTTTTTTTTTTTTTTTTGCGGTACTGGGGATTGAACTCAGGGGCATTCTACCTCTGAGCTATACCCCCAGCCCTATTTTTTATTCTTTATTTTGAAACCGAGTCTAAGTTGTGGAATGCCTCACTAGGTAGCTGAGGCTGGCCGCGAACCCGGATCCTCCAATCTCAGCCTCCCGAATGCTGGGATTACAAGCATGCGCCACCACACCCGGCTTTAAAGCAAACTTTTTTAATGCTGAATTTTTTAAAAATGTCCTCATTCCAAAGTCTGGACAAGAATAAGTATCTAACAGCATTTGCAAATGATAAAGAAAGGAAAATAAATTCCACTGTCAATCTGTGGGGGCATGCCACTAAACTTATTAAAGGGATGGTACAAAGTAAGTTATGCTCAAAGAGCTTTTACTCAAATTATCTGAAAAACAGAATGGAAGGAAAATAAGGATGTCTTAGTCTATTTCCTGTTATAACAAAATACCTGAAACTAGGTACTTATAAAGAAAAGAAGTTTATTAACCGGGCGTGGTGGCACATGCTTGTAATCCCAGCATTTGGGAGGCTGAGACTGGAGGATCCAGGTTCTCGACCAGCCTCAGCTACCTAGTGAGGCATTCTGCAACTTAGTGAGAACCTGTTTCAAAATAAAGAATAAAAAATAGGGCTGGGGTATGTATAGCTGGAAGGTAGAATGCCCCTGAGTTCAATCTCCAGTACCTCAAAAAAAAAAAAGAAGTTTATTTAGTTCACAGTTTTAGAGGCCAAAAGTCTAAGCCTATCTATCTTCTGGTGAGGACCTCCTGGCCACGTCACCATATAGCAGAAAAGTGGGAAGGAAAATAGCCGCATGCAGAAGAGGCTAAGCACATGGGTTAACCTCACTTTACAACCACCCTACTCTTGCAAGAGCTAACTGGGGTCCCATGAGAATGACATTACTCTCTTCCAAGGTCAGAGGCCTAATCACCTTGCACTAGAACTGACCTTTTTTTTTTTCTTCTTCTTCTTCTTTTGCAGAACTGGGTATTGAACCCAGGGGCACTGTATCTCCGAGCTATATCCCCAGCCCTATTTTTTTATTATTATTATTATTATTATTATTATTATCATTCTTTATTTTGAAACAGGGTCTCACTAAGTTGTGGAGGAACTCACTAAGTAGCTGAGGCTGGCTGCGAACCTGCAATACTCCTGTCTCAGTCTCCCAAGTACTGGGATTACAAGCATGGGCCACCATGTCCGGCTAGAACTGACCTCTTAAAGGTCCTACCACCTCTCAGCATTGCCACCCTGGACACCAAGCTTCCAGCACATAAACCCTGGGGACAAACAACATCCAAACCATAGCAGGAGAAGAGTATCAACAGCAGCTGAATATGCATGAGCTGCACTTACACTGTTTCACTTAATATTTACAGCATCCCTACAAGGTAAGCACCTCCCTATCATATTGATGAAGACACTAAGGCCAAAATGAGTTAACACTACCTCAAGGTCACTGTTAAGTGGCTTCCATGGCTCATACTTTTTCCATTAAATCAATGTTTAAACAAAGATCTACATTACAGATATTCTGGGTGAAATCAAACATGCTACTTAGTTGGACAGGATGGCAAAATGCTCTCTCTCAAGCTTAGCCCTAAAACAACAGGGACACAAATGGCCACATCTCAGAAATCAAAGATCTGCTCTTAAGGATTATTTTATTTCTTCCATCAATCAGCAGCATAGCAAATGGACAGCAAGGGCTGTTTTGTTTTGTTTTGTACTGGAGATTGAACCCAGGGGCATTCTACCTCTGAGATATACCATCTGGACCTTTATATTTTTTACTTTAAAACAGGGTCTTGCTAAGTTGCTAAGAGTGTTTCTAAATTGCTGAGGCTGGCTTCCAACCTGCAATTCTCCTGTCTCAGCCTCTTAAGTACTGGGATTACAGGTATGCACCACTGCACCCGGCTAGAAAGAGGGTATCTTTAAAGTAAGTCTTCCCAATAGCTGAACTCAACACAACTCAGTGAAACTACCAAGTTGCTTAGTGTAAGACTGTAGCTCAGGGTTACAAGGCCCTTGGCTCAATCCCCAACACCAATTTCCCTGTCCCCCAAAAAACCTATCACCATAATCTGCACTACGATCTTCATTTCTCCATTTCTCTCCACTTCCGTGATCACTGAGCAGTCATTCACAACCTCAGTGGGTGGGTGGGTGAGTGTGTGTGTGTTTTGTACTACGAATTGAACCTAGGAATAATGTTCTCACTAAATTGTTCTGGGTCTCGATAAGTGGATGGGGCTCACCTTGAACCTCCAATCCTCCCATTACAGCCTCCCAAGTACTAACCACCTGACCTATTAAATCATTACTGAACACTCCACATTAAGGAAATCTATTCACCTTCCCCCCTCCCTCGTTCTGGGGATTGCATACCAGGGGCACTCTACCACTAAACTACATCCCTACTACTTTTTTGGTTCTTCTGATGTGTCAGCACAACGGCAAACTGAGTACTGCAGAGGCAAAGGCAGTTAATTAAGCTCTGTTACTAGACTCAGATTGCTGCCCTGGGAACTGCCTCCTCTTAAATTTCTGGGCTACGATCAGATAGAAACAGCTCTTAATCTCCTTGGCTTCCTTTTCAGGGGAATGTGCCAAGTAAAGGTGGAGGAAGAAAAACTTGGGTCCAACATTTACCCAGAGTACTATACTTTTTATCCATCAGGGACTATGATCACATGTTATTCAGCTTCCCACTAAGATGTACCATCTATTGTCTTGATTTTACTTATTAAACTTGCTTAGGTGGGGTGTGGTAGCACCCATCTGGAATCCTAGTATTTGGGAGACTGAGCAGGAGCCTCTCAAGTACTGGGATTACAGGCATGCACCACCAAACCTGACATGAGACCCTGTTTCAAAATAAAAAATAAAGAGACTGAGACAGGAGGATTGCAGGTTCACAGCCAGCCTCCGCTACTAGTATAGTGAGGCCCTCTGCAACTTAGTGAGACCTTGTTTCAAAAATAAAGAAAAAAATAGGGCTGGGGATGTAGCTTGGAGGTAGAATGCCCCTGGTTTCAATTACACACACACACACACACACACACACACACACACACACACACACAGTCTTGGGAGAAAAAAAGAAATAGAAGTAAGAAAAGAGAAATCACATGAAGATACTATACACAGAGGTGAACATGAAAACGTGTTTTGTGAGTGGATGATTCTTTTTTTTTTTCTTTCTTTCTTTTTAAGGTACTGGGGATTGAACCTAGGGTCATTCTTCCTCCAAGCTACACACCCAGCCCTATTTTTTATTCTTTATTTTGAAAAGGGGTCTCACTAAGCTGCAGAGGGCCTCACTCACTAAGTAGCTGACACTGGCTGAAAACCTGGGATCCTCCTATCTCAGCCTCCCAAGTACTGAGATTACAAGCATGAGCCACCATGCCCGGTTGGATGATTCTTTTCTCCAATCAAGGAAAGTTGTTTTCTAAAGATGTTTAGTCTCGTGCTAACTTTAAAAATGGTCAAGGACAGTTGGGTAATGGGAGGAAGAAAAGTTGTTCCAAGAATGTAGGGCAAGCTGACCAAATTCAGGAAAGTGACAATTATCAGTACAGAATGATAACCAGTGCTTTTTAAAGTCCTGGCTGGAAAAAATGTAATAATTATGCATAACCTATAAAAGTCTACATTAGCCATAACAAACTAGACAGCACATAGCTACAGCCTAACTCTAAGATCAAGATGCAATCTGGTTCTAGCATCTGCATTCAGTCAGTGCACACAACTCATAGGCTCTGGGATAAAGAAACCTGTCCTTCTATCCTATAGCAGAATGATTTTTTTTTTTTTTTTTGGCGGTACTGAGGATTGAACTCAGGGGCATTCTACCTCCGAGCTATACCCCCAGCCCTATTTTTTTTTTATTCTTTATTTTGAAACCAAGTCTAAGTTGTGGAGTGCCTCACTAGGTAGCTGAGGCTGGCCGTGAACCCAGATCCTCCGGTCTCAGCCTCCCAAATGCTGGGATTACAATCGTGTGCCACCACGTTACAATCGTGTGCCACCACGCCCGGCAGCAGAATGATATTTGGAAATGGTTTTGCTTCCTTTCATCTGAGAAGTTACTATGTAGACAGTCTATAATTAACCTATTTTTCCACAGATAGCAAAGTATAAATGAAGAAGACAAAAAAAATGGTAACTGAAAGATTCTAATAACAGTTTACACAGCATTTGCTTTTGTAAATCAAATGTGAATCTCATATATATAATCAACTGACATTTATATAATACCTCACTATTAACAAGTACTTGATTTAGGCAGGATATAGACACATGGTAAATGCACAATAACTGAATGAATGAATAAATGATTTCATATTTGCTCAAGCAATTACTGCCAGGAAAAGCCAAACAAATTAATTCCATAAGTAATCCCAGCCTTTGGGAGGCTGAGACTGGAGGATCTGGGTTCATAGCCAGCCTCAGCTGCTTAGTGAGGCCCTTGCAATTTAGTTAGACCCTGTTTCAAAACGATAAAAAATAGGGCTGTGGCTCTAGCTCAGAGGTAAAATGCCCCCAGGCTCCATCCTCAGTACTGCAAAAAAAAGAAAAAAAAAAAACTTTAACTCCATAAAATTACTGGAGTTAAAGTTAGGTGAAGTGGTGCACGCCTACAATCTCAGCTATTTGTGAGACTAAGGCTAGAGGATTACAAGTTAGAGGCCAGCCTGGGATATGTGTGTGTGTGTGTGTGTGTGTGTGTGTGTGTGTGTGTGTGTGTGTGTGTAAGATACTGGGGACTGAACCACCTCAACCCTTTGGAAACAGGGTCTCGCTAAATTACCGAGACTGGCCTCAAATCTGCGATCCGCCTGTCTCAGCCTCCCAAGTATTGAGATTATAGGCATGCACCACCATGCCCAGTTCAAGGTCTGGGGATGTAACTCAGTGGTAGAGCACCCCTGGATTCAATCCTTAGTACCTCAAGAAAAAAAAAAGATGAGTTAAAAAACTGTAAGAAGCTGGGCGTAGTGGCCTATGCTTGTAATCCCAGAACTTGGGAAGCTGAGAAAGGAGGATGGTAGGTTGGAAGCCAGCTTCGGCAATTTAGTCAGGCCCTCCGCAACTTAGTGAGATCCTGTTTCCAAATAAGAAATGAAATCAGGTTAGGGGTCTAACTTGGAGGTAGAATACCTCTGGGTTCAATCCCCAGTATCAAAAAAAAAAAAAAAAAACACTGTAAGAAGAGCCAGGCATGATGATGCACACCTATAATCCCAGTACTTGGGAAGTTGAGATGGGAAGATCACAGGTTTTCAGCCAACCTCAGCAACTTAGTGAGACCCTGTTTCAAAAGAAAATAGGGCTGAGGTAGAATGCCCCTGGGTTCAATCCCCAGTACCACAAAAAACAAAAATAACCTGCAGGAGGAGGAGGAATGGGCTATATTCTTAAAATGGAGCAGCAAAAAGGCACATCATTCATCTATTAATTCACTGAACAGAAATTTAAGGACACATTACAGGTCTGGCACTCTTATAGTATGCACATGCCTGGGGGAATTAGATCAGCTGTTAGAAACTAGCTGACATCAACCAAATCTGGCACACAAACATCTTTTGTGTAGTCCAGTGATGACCTGCATGGTATCTACCCCCTCTCCTCATACTGGGGGTTGAACCCAGGGACATTCTACCTCTGAATTATACCCCCAAACCTTTTTATACCTTTATTTTCAAACAAAGTCTCACTAGGTTTCTGAGAGTCTCCCTACATTGCTGAGGCTGTCCTTGAACCTGCCATCTTCCTATCTCAGCCTCCCAACTACTGGGATTACAGGTATGCACCACCACACCTGGTTCCTGCACAGTATTTTTAAAACCAATTGTCAAATATAATATACATACAATAAAATGCACACATTTTCAGTGTACAACTTCAATGAGCATGGTAAGTGTAGTCTCACGTAACTTACCATCATTCTCAATCAAGGGAAAAAACAAAAAACTTATTCCCTAGGATCCCTCATGTCCTTTTGCAGTAAATCTTCCACCCTCAGCCACTGATCTAATTTCTACCAATCACTACAGATTGGTTTTGCCTATTATAGATCTTCACTTAGATCTAATCATATAGTAAGCTCTCTTGTGTCTTAATTATTTTGAGATATTTTTGATTCCTTCCCAGTGTTGCATATATCAATAATTAATTCCTTTATTTTTTTTCTAAGTAGTAATCTATTGTTTATCCAATTTGATGGCCGTTGGGGTGCTTCCAAATTTTTGGCTACAATGGATAAAGCTGCTATGAACACTCAGCTGGTCTTTTTGTGAACATGAGTTTTCACATCCTTCGGGTAATAAACACCTAGTAGTAGGATTGCTGGGTTTTATGAGAAGCATGTATTTAACTCTGTAAGAAACTGACAAATCTTTTTCCAAAGTGATTGGACCATTTCTCACTCTTACCAGAAATATGCATGAACTCCAGTTGCTCTACATCCTCAACACTTGGCACTGTTCATCTTTTTAAATTTTAGCCATTTTAATGGATATGAAAGTTTCTCACTGTTGTTTTGTTGGGTGGTATTAGGGACTGAACCCAGAAGAGTTCTACCTCTGAGCTACCATCCCAGCACTATTTTGTCTTTTACTTGAAATAGGGTTTCACTAAATTACCATATGCTGACTTCAATCCTGTGATTCTCCTGCCTTAGCCTCCCAAGTACTGGGATTACAGGTGTGTGCCATCAAGCCTGGCCCTCATAGTTTTTTGTTTTGTTTTGTTTTTGCAGTAGTGGGGATTGAACTCAGGGGCATTCTACCTCTGAGCTATACCCCCAGCCCTATTTTTTATTCTTTATTTGGAAACAGGGTCTCACTAAGTTGCGGAGGGCCTCACTAAGTAGCTGAAGCTGGCCCCAAACCCGGATCCTCCTGTCTCAGCCTCTCAAGTACTGGGATTACAAGCCTGCGCCACCACGCCTGGCCTCATTTTAGTTTTAATTTCTATTTCCCTCGTATCTAATGATGTTTCACATCTTGTCAGAGGCTATTGAACAGTTATATATTTTCTTCTGTGAGTTACCTAATCAAGCCATTTAATTGTTTTTTAATTGGGCTGTTTATCATATTGTTGACTTTTTGAAGATTTCTCTCTTTTTTTTTAATTATTCTGGATATATTTATAGTATGTAAATACTTCCTCCCAGTCTGGGCTTACCTTTTCAGTTTCTTAGTGTTTTGGAGGGGATTAGGGCAATGCTAGGGATTGAACTTAGGGCCTCATGCATGCCAGGCAAGGACTCTACCACTGAGCTCCATCCTCAGCTCTTCTACAGTATCTTTTGAAGAACAGAAAGTTTTATTTTATTTTTTTTTTTTCAGTACTGGGGATTGAACCCAGGGGCATTCTACCTCCAAGCTATATCCCCAACCCTTTTTTTTTTTTTTTTTTTTTCGGTACTGGGGATTGAACTCAGGGGTTTTCTATCTTCAAGCTATACCCCCCGCCCTATTTTTTATTCTTTATTTTGAAACCAGGTCTCACTAAGTTGCGGAGTGCCTCACTAAGCAGCTGAGGCTGGCCCGAACCCGGATCCTCTGGTCTCAGTCTCCCAAATGCTGGGATTACTAGCGTGCGCCACCATGCCCACCCAGCTTAGTCTTTATTTTGAAACAGGGTCTCACTAAGTTGCGGAGGACCTCACTAAGTAGCTGAGGCTGGCCGCGAACCCGGATCCTCCAGTCTCAGCCTCCCAAGTACTGAGATTATAAGTATGTGCCACCATGCCCGGCACAAAGTTTTAATTTTAATAAAGTCCAGTGTATCCATCTTTATTTTTACTGTTAGTTAGTAGGTTTCGTGTACTTTTAAAAAGTCTTTCCAGCCGGGCGTGGTGGCGCGCGCTTGTAATCCCAGCATTTGGGAGGCTGAAACCAGAGGATCTGGTTCGCGGCCAACCTCAGCTACCTAGTGAGGCATTCCGCAACTTAGTGAGACCCTGTTTCAAAATAAAGAATAAAAAATAGGGCTGGGAATGTAGCTCAGAGGTAGAATGCCCCTGAGTTCAATCCCCAGTACCGAAAAAAAAAGTCTTTCCAAGTTAGGCAGGGTGGCGCACGCTTGTAATCCCAGTACTTGGGAGGCTGAGACAGGAGGATCCGGGTTCAGGGCCATCTTCAGCTACTTAGTGAGATCCTGTTTCAAAATAAATAATAAAAAACAGAGCTGGGAGTGTAGTTCAGAGGTAGAATGTTCCTGGGTTCAATCCCCAGTACTGAAAAAAAAATAAAAAGTCTTTCCAACTGGGCATGGTGGTACACCCTTGTAATCCCAGTATTTAGGAGGCTGAGACAGGAGGATCGCAGGTTTGGGGTCAGCCTCAGCTACCTAGTGAGAACCTCCACAACTTAGTGAAACCCTGTTTCGAAATAAATTAAAAAGAAGGGTGAGGATATAGCTTGGAGGTAGAATGCTCCTGGGTTCAATCTCCAGTTCTGCAAAAAAAAAAAAAAAAGTCTTTCCTTTCCAAGCCAGGAGTGGTGGCCCATACACATAGTCCCAGGTTGTCTCAGCCTCCCAAGTACTGGGATTACAAACCACCATGCCTGGCTAAATTTGCACTTTGAACTCTTGCTTTGGTGTGAAAAATCACTGAGGTAGGAGGAAAGGATGGAAGACATGAAATCAATTAAGCATTTATTTAAGTGGTCCTGAAAAAGCATGCCATGACCAAGCTAAAGTGGTTTTAGTGGAGGAGACCAGAAGGTGACAAGTGAGGTAATATTTATGGAGTAATTATCAACAGAAACTGATGACAAAATGGAGATAAGGAGGAAGATGTCAAAGATGACCCTTCAGATTTCTGCCTTATGTAACTAAGTAGTCAGAAGTGCCATTTGCAGAAATGAGCAATGTTGGGTTGGAGCAACTCTGGCAGTAGGAAATGAAGATGAAGAGTTCAATTTGAGCCAGACATGGTGATGCCTATAATCTCAGTACTTGGGAGGGTGAGACAGGAGAATTAAAGGTTTAAGAACAGCCTCAACAACTTAGTGAGGCCCTCAGCAACTTGTGAGACCTTGTTTCAAAATAAAAAATAAAACAGGTGAGGGTGTAGCTCAGAGGTAAAATGCCCCTGGATTCAATCCCCAGTACCACAAAAAAAAAGAGTTCAGTTTGGAATATAAATTTAAGATGTGTGTGAGAGTCGGGCGTGGTGAGGCATGCTTGTAATCCCAGTACTTGGGAAGCTGAGACAGGAAGATCACAGGTTCAAGACCAGCTTCAGCAACTTAGGCTCTCAGCAACTTAGTGAGACCCTGTTTCCAAATAAAATATGTCTGGGGGTGTAGCCCGGAGGTAGAAGGCCTCTGGGTTCCATCCCCAGCACCACGCACACACAAAAAAAGTCTGTGAGAAATCCAAGTGGAGATGGCAAGGTGACTAGCATTCAAAAGAAATAAGACACATTTGGGAATCACTGGCATATAAATGTTATTTAAAGCCACAGGACTAGATGAGATCTCTTGCAGAGAAAGGAAATAAGAGAATTTAAGGCCAACCCTTGAGAAAATCTCACAAACTGAGAGGCCAAGTTAAAGCTCAACTAGCAAAAGTAAGAGAAAAACAAGAGAGGGGAATGAACTAGGTATCAGAAGAAAAACTAGAGCCGGGCATGGTGGTGCACGCTTGTAATCCCAGCATTTGGGAGGCTGAGACCAGAGGATCCAGATTCGTGGCCAGCCTCTGCTGCTTAGTGAGGCCCTCCGCAACTTAGTGAGACCCTGTTTCAAAATAAAGAATAAAAAAATAGGGCTGGGGTTGTAGCTCAGAAGTAGAATGCCCCCAGGTCCCATCCCAGTACCGCAAAAAAAAAAAAAAAGAAGAAAAACTAGGAGAGTAATGGCATACCAAGTGATTGACTATCTCATATGTCACTTGAGAGGTCTTAAGAATTCATTCAAAAGATATTTATTAAGCTGGGCATGGTGGTGCACGCTTGTAATCCCAGCATTTGGGAGGCTGAGACCAGAGGATCCAGATTCGTGGCCAGCCTCCGCTGCTTAGTGAGGCACTCCGCAACTTAGTGAGACTGTTTCAAAATAAAGAATAAAAAATAGGACTGGGGGTATAGCATGGAGGTAGAATGCCCCTGAGTTCAATCCCCAGTACTGCAAAAAAAAGATATTTATTAGAAGACCTACTATAGGTCTTCTTCTTCTTTTTTTTTTTTAGTATCTTGTAATGTCTCTGATAAGGAGACATCTCAGTAAAGATCTGAAAAAAGTGAGGAAATAAATCATGTAAAGACTCCAGGAGCAAATATTTCAGGTAGAGGGAACAACAAACACAAAGCCCTAGTAGGCCCAAGAACGGCGAAGAAACCAGTGAGGTCCCAGAAGAGCAAGCAGGAGCGTATGAGGCAGATCATGAAGTCAACTCTGCCTAGCAGGCACAGGGGCACACACTTATAATCCCATTACTTGGGAGGCTGAGACAAGAGAATTGTAGGTTCTCAGCAACTTAGTGAGACCCTCTTTCAAAATAAAAGAATAAGCCAGGTGTGATGACGCACGCTTGTAATCCCAGTACCAGGAAGGCTGAGACTGGAGGATCCAGGTTCCCGGACAGCCTCAGCTACTTAGTGAGGCCCTCCACAACTTAATGAGACCCTGTTTCAAAATAAAGAATAAAAAACAGGGCTGGGGGTGTAGCTTGGAAGTATAATGCCCCTGGGTTCAATCCCTAGTACTGAAAAAAAAAAAAAAAGAATAAAATAAGGCTCGGGGTGTAGCTCAGAGGCAGAATGCCTCTGGGTTCCATCTCTAGTACCACCAAAAAGAAAAAAAGAAAGAGAAATCTACTCTAACTACTATGTAGAGAATGGATCAATGGATCATAGAAATCATGGGCAGAAGCAGGAAGTCAAGTTCGAAAGAAGCTACTGCAATAATCCAAACCAGTGATGATTAGTTTTACATGCCAGCTTGGTCAAGCTACAGTTTCCAGTCATTCAATCAAACCATAATGTAAAGTGTCCTGTGAAGGTGTTTTGTAGACATAATTAATATTCATAATCAGTTGACTTTAAGCAAAGGAGACTGGCCTAGATAATCTAGATGGGCCTGATTCCAATCTGTTGAAAGGCCTTAAGAGCAGAATTAAGGCTTCCCGGAAGAAATTCCACCTGCGGATAGCAGCTTCAGCTCCTCCAAAGAGTTCCAGCCTGTCCTTTTTGACAATTTAGCCTATAATGTCAGATTTGCTAAGCCGGCCCTCACAGTCACAAAAGCCAATTCCTTGCAATAAATCACTTAATACGTATATCCTAGTGGTTCTATGTATGAAACCTTATTGACACAGATTTGGGTGCCTGGAAATGAGATACTACTAAAACAAATACTTTAAAAGGTGAAAG
>PVLC010024941.1:0-24240 GCA_004027655.1 Graphiurus murinus
CTGTCCATGAAGAGTTCCAAAGCCGGAAATCTTTTCAACATTGCCCTGTGTTAAGCGCTAATGGATACAGGAGGACAGGCTTCTATACTCCCTCCTCACTGAATACTGGCTACCTGGGAAATAAGAGCCTTGGAGGCTTTTTTTAATTTCAATTCCTGTAGGTGGTGTCAGGCAGGTGAAGGTTTAGTGAAGATTGGCAATGTTTCTAGAAGCTGGAAAAATGAGGTTTTCTTTTCTTAAGGGGAGTTTGGATGGATCGTGTACCATAAACCAACATTCAGGTTATATGTATACATTTGTATACATAAATAACCACATGACATGCAAATCTAGGTACTGTATAAGAGGCTTACTGTAGACAGAGATATTAATACAGACACTTGGCCCTGTATTTTAAGCTCAGCAGTGCAGCAAATGTATGGTTTGAAAGTCAGTATTTTAGTGGTGGTTTTCATCTATAAAAATAAAAGTTGCAACTAGATCCTGGGACATTTTATGTGAGTGATTAAACAGTAATTTTATTTTTTAACTGTGTGTTCTTTGTCTCAAAATTTCAATTCATCTGTGGTGTGAAAGCAGTTATAGGAAATATGTAAATGAATTGGTATGTCTATGTCCCAGTAAAACTTTATTTGCAGAAAAGATTTTGTAACTCTAGAGTGGAGCTTACTGACTCCTGAACTAGATATTTGTTATCTTTTCAGTCACAAACATTCTGCTTTTATATTTTCTTCTCAGAATTACATAATAGATACCTTCTATAAATTATACACATTATTATAACTCCTTCTAGAAATAGTAGAGAAAAATGTTTTAAAAATTTGGAATACTTTATTATTTTCCTTCCCTATTTCAGTAGCTAAAATAGTTACAAATTGGTTTTAGTCACAGATAATACTTATAAAATTTATATACCCAATGTGAAAATTGAGTTTTAAAAACTAGTGTCTTGGCCTTTTCTAATAATCAACAAAATTTTCTAAAGGAATTGCCTAAGAAGACTAAGTATGTATATTCAGAGAACCCTGATTTCTCAATCATTATATCAAGACATTTCCAGAAATAATTCAAAGTGGACTTTTTGTTTAGTTTTGTTTTTCTCCAAATCTTGGATTTTGCTGGAAAAGGAGCAGGGAGACATGGCTACTCGGGAGGTCAGTAAATTGGTTCTCTCCAGTGCCTGGTTGAAAACAAATTATTAAAGGATTTTAAGAAATATCCTATGCTTACGTAGTCTCACAGGACCTTAGTTCAAAATTTAAGCTCCTTAAAGCAACTATTTGAATATAAAAGGCTTGATATTTTGGCAGACATAAACATGTCTTTCTCCTTTGCTTTTCTTTGTGTATGACCTTCTCCCCATTTGGCTAAAGGCATTAACCTGAAGGATTATAAAAGTATCATTACAAAAAAAAATGCAGTGAGAAAGGAAGAATAAATATTTCTTACTGACATTTAACATAAAATGTTGCAGCAAGACTAGAGCCTTGTAATATGGGATATTGCTTTGAGAAAGGAATTGCTAAATTCCTTTATGTCTCTCTCTATCAAAATAAGAAACACAACTGAAGGACATAAAACAAGTCCTTATAGTCATATGAAGATAATATTTTCTCATTGAAGAAAGTTGGCTATGAGGTTGGTTATATGACAGGATAAATACAAAAGATATTGACAAAACCCAACACCTACCAATCACAAAAACTCTTAGCAAACTGAAAACAGAAGGGAACCTACAATACTATAAAGATAATCTACAAAGAAACCTACAGGTAGCAATATACTTACTAAAAAGTACTGACTATTTTCCCTGTAAATTAGAAACAATGCCAGGATGTCTAGTGTCATCATTGTTATTTAAAATAGTACTGGAAGCTCTAGCTTTCTAAATAAGAACAAAAGTAATTAAACCAATTGGAAAGGAAGAAATACAATTGTCTCCATTTGGAGACTATGTGATTTTTTTTTATAGAAAATCTAGAGATTCTACATTAAAAAAAAAAAAGGAAAGGTAAATTCAGAAAGATCACTGAATTGAATATTTAACATATAAATCAATGGTGAGGCACATCATAGTTCACAGATTAGAAGATTTAACATAGCTAAAATGTTAATTCTCTCCAATTGATTCCTTATCAAAATCCTAACAAGGTTTTTTTTATAGGCATAGATAAGTTAATTATGAAATACATAAGGAAAGACAAATGATCTGTAAT
Source organism: Graphiurus murinus (assembly GCA_004027655.1). Classification (NCBI taxonomy): domain Eukaryota; kingdom Metazoa; phylum Chordata; class Mammalia; order Rodentia; family Gliridae; genus Graphiurus; species Graphiurus murinus. The sequence continues at coordinate 2,217 of PVLC010024941.1, forward strand.
AAATACAATTTTTATAAACAAAAAAAGTAGAATGATTTATATAACCAAAGTTAAGGTTTACTATATAGTTTCAGTAATTAACATACTGTTTTTCTGATGGAGAGTAAGACGTGTAAACCAGTGGGACAGAATAAGAAAAAAAAAATTACAAATAGAATTGCACACAAATGTCCAACTAAATTTGGTTAAAGGTGAAGAAAAAACTGAATGTAGGAAGAATGGCCTTTTTAACAGAGTAGTGGAGCAATTGCAGAACTATAAGAAGAAAATAAAAATATCCTCAATACAAACTTCATACTTTATGCAAAAATTAATGGAAAATGGATCATGAAATTAAAAGAAGTGCAAAATTATAGTTTTTAAGGAAAAATACAATCAAATTATTGGGAGTAGGATAAGGCAAAATTTTCTTCAATGTGTACCAAAAGCATAATCCATAAAAGAAAATTTAATAATCTTGTCAAAATTACCACCTTTAAATCTGCAAAGGATTCTGAAGATGAAAAATAAGCTTCAGACTGGGAGAAAACATTTTCAAGCCACATATCTATAGAGCACTTATATCTCTCTCTATGTATCTTCCAAAATACAACAATGAATATATGCTCCTATTTACTTATTTATTTAGTACTAGGGAATGAACTCATGGGTGTTTTTTTTTTTTTTCTTTTTTTAATGTGGTACTGGAGATTGAATCTAGAGGCATTCTACCTTTGAAATACACCCCCAGCCTGATTTTATTTCTTATTTGGAAACAGGGTCTCACTAGGTTGATGAGTCTCACTACTTGCTGAGGCTCTCTTTGAACCTGTGTTCCTCCTATCTCAGCCTCCCAAGTACTGGGATTACAAGCATGTGCCACCACGCCGGACAACTCATGAGTGTTCTACCTTCCATTTAACCCATAACTCTTTCTATTTTTATTTTTTATTTTGAAACATGATTTTGCTAGCTGAATATGGAAGAGGGAAGGGAAAGGGGAAAGGGAAGGGGGAGGTGAAGGGGAAGGGGGAGAAGAAAAAGAAAAAGGAAAAGAAAAGGGTTTCACTAAGTTCCTGAGGCTGGCCTCAAACCTGTGATCCTCCTGTCTGAGCTTCCCATATACTGGGATTACAGGAGTGTTTCACCACGCCCCACTACAATCTGATTTTCTGTGTGTGTGTGTGTGTGTGTGTGTGTGTGTGTGTGTGTGTGTGTGTTGTATTAGGGATGGAACCCAGGGGTCTTCTACCTCCAGACTATGCCCCCCAGACCTATTTTATTATTTTTTTTTGTTTGGAAAAAGTCTTGCTAAGTTGCTGAAAGCCTCACTAAGTTGCTGAGTCTAGCTTCATACCTGTGATTTTCATATTTCAGCCTCCGAGGTACAGGGATTGCAAGAGCATGCCACCACACCCTACAGCAATCTAATTTTAAAATGGGCAAAAGACACACAAAGGAGGGTAAACATATGGCAAATAACACATGAAATGATGTTCAACATCATTATCACTAGTGAAATGCAAATCACAATCAAAATGGATATATTAGTATAACATATCTGTATGACTAAAATAAAAATGAACCAACAAAAATAACATCAAATGCTGGTAAAGATACATTACTCATATATTGCTGGTGGGAATATGAAATCACATAGCCACTCTGGAAGAACATGCCAGAATATTACAAAATGAAGGTCGCATTTACCATAATGACCCAAAATTATACTCTTGAATTTATCTAAGAGAAATGAAAGCAATAGCCAGTCACCAGAGGTCAAATACTGCATGATTCTACTGATATGAGTTATGTGCAGTAGTCAGACTCATCAAAGCACAAAGTAGAATAGAGGTTGCCATGATAATAAAGTTCTAGAGAGGTGATATACAGCATTGTACTCAGACCTAACAATACAGAATTATCCACTTAAAATTTTTATTAAGATGGAGGTGTCACATGATGTGCTTTTTACATAATAAAAAGCTTAGTTTTTTTTAAAAAAGGAAAAGTGTCAAAAATATAGAACAAATTAGGCAGAATTCTAAAAATGCTCTCTCTATTCCTGTCAATGATCATGTCTTCAGTGCCAAAACCTACGAATATAATGAGGTATTATTCTCCTGGTTATTAATTAATATTTTAATTTATCATGATATTTATTGGAAATTGAACCCAGGGATGTTCTACCTCTGAACTACACACCTAGCCCCTTTTTAATTCTTTTTCTTTTGAAACAAGATCTCACTAAGTTACCAGGTACTACCCTCAAACCTGTGATCCTCCTGGCATAGTACTGTGATTACAGAAGTACACTACTGTGCCCAGTTCCCTGTGTATTTTATATAGAACTGTTGACCTTAAAAGAGAGATATGATTTGGATGGAATGATCTAATTAAATGAACCCTTAAAAGGAGAATGTTTTCTTGAGCTGTGAGTAGAAAAATATATAAGAGACTCAAAGCATGAGAGGAATTTTATTCATCTGCTGGTCATCTTTAAACTGTCTAGGGACACAAGCCAAGGAATGCAGGTAGCCTGTAGAAGCTATAAATGGTCTCTAAATGAAGGTCAGCAAGGCTGCAATGAGCTCAGTCCCACAGGGGTGAAGTGACTTAAGGAAACAATTGAATGAAGTTGAAGGCTGATCATTCCACAAAACCTCCAGGAAACAGAACAGTTCAGCCTAAGTCAAACCCATCTAGTTTTCTTACCTAAAGAAAATATTGCCAGGCATGTTGACACATGGATGTTATCCTAGTATTTGGGAGGCTGACACCAGAGGATTGCAGGTTTGAGGCCAGTATCAGCAACTTTAAAAGATCCTTGGCAATTAGTGAGACCCCTGTTTCAAGGATAAAATAGGCTGGTGGTACAGCTCAGAGGTAGAATGTCCCTGGGTTCCATCTTGTACCAAAATAAAGAGAAGAGAAAAAATTATATATATATACAAACATGTAAATATATACATGTTTAGAACTAAAGAATCAAAGCGAATACATACTTATCAGTTTTTACACCCCTAAATGTGGGAGTTTGTCATTCAGCAATAAATAATACACAGAGTGAAAACTGTAAGAAAGCAGGATCCCACTAGAATCTAACATCATTTGGGAAATGTTTAAAATATGATGTTTTCACTGGTGCATCTGAAGCTCCTATAATAAGTGCAGGCATCCAGCAGATACTCCATTTCTTTTTAATGGATGAATAGATCATTTGGTCAGTGTAAATGTTGAGGGAAGAGAATTAGTACAGAGAAACATATAAAACAAGTGTTCAAAAATTAGAGATAGGATAGGGTGATATCCAAAGGAAAAGATAGATAGTAATTGAATGTCCTACTGCATGGTTATCCTTGGGGAAAGAAGGGAAGAATAAATATGGTTTAAGACTGTGGTTTCACATGAGAAAAATAGAGAATTTGATCTTATATACTATAAGGAGATAATTATCAGGAAATTAAAGAAACTTTATATATACCCTTTTATACTATTTCATTTATTTTGTTTACTATTTCATGTACATTATATAATTTATATAAAATAGTATGGAATTTAATTAACTAATAACTAAATTTGAAGGAAGATATTTGGAGCACTTAAGGGATAAATGATAAAAAGAATAAGATAATGTAGGATATCATACATTTTAATATTTCAAAGTTACTGCAATTCTTGGTGAAGAAATAGTCAATGGAAAAGCTTGGGGAAAGGGTAATTAGTATGTGTTTAGAACCAAAGTATCAAAAGGAATACATATTTATTTTATTCTAGTATATTTACAAGAATGGTAGGAGTGGGGGTCAAATGAAGACAGGAAAAGGAAAATGCTTTCATTCTCTTTTTTACAAAGATTTTATGAACACAGGTCCGGAAATTGGTAGACAGTGGGCTAAAGAGGGATCTAGGAAACTGTGTGGCATTGGTGCCCCCAAAGAAAAGATTTTACCCTTCCCATTTATGCACAAAGAAAATGACAGTAAGCCTTACTAAGGCCCAAAGAGTTATAAATGCTATATATGGACTCAAAACACAATAAGGAATCAAAGGCTTTTATCCCTTGAAAGGGCAAAGGCAGGAAGAACTTAGAGGAAAACAGGAACAGAGATAAAAGTATCATAAACCATGATAAAGGACATCAGGGTTTTGTATATGTTTGTTTGTTTGTTTTTGCCTAGTATGTCTACTTTTTACATACTATGGTCTTAATGATTAGATGTTACAAAATACTACATGTTGATGAATGGTCATTTGCCATTCATCTGCTTTAATATAATCAAAGAAAGTAAATGTTGTGCCTCTTACAGCAAATATATAAGTATTAATTAACACTATTAAATCATATATATTTTGAAATATATGAAAAACTTAAATGCAATTTCACTCAGAAACAATAAAATCTGCATGCTGCTAAATTACATCAACTGTAAATGTCACAATATAAATTTTTAATAAGGTTTAAAAAATCAAACAATAAAATTCTGTATCATTTCAAATTATAAGAAATTAGGGTGAATTACATTATTAGAAATACTCTTATTCTTAAAGAAGTTATTCACTTTTACTATAAGAGTAATTCTTATTCAAATTAGTTAAATTACAATTATGTTTGAAAAGTTCTCAACTAAAATTTATAAATACACAATCTTCTACCTCCAGATTGTACCTCAAAAAATCATTAAATTGGAATCTGACTTTAGAAAAGAATGCCTGAGTTGAATAGAAATCAAACTTGGAACTCTTATAGAGCTTATATTTTCAAAAATATAGAGATTTTAGCTAAAACTTTTAATTATCCTCTTATCAAAGCTGACTGCCAATGTCATGAGAAACTTTGTTCTTTTGATAATGTGTACATTGTTATATAGTAAAATACATAGAAATAAATTATTAATGCAACTTTTGAAAATATTATATTCGGTATATTTTAAATGAAAGAATAATATACTCATAGACCAAAGTTACATATTACTTTATAAGGTAAAACACCAAACACATTTTAGAAATAATAAAAGTAACATAATAGGAACAGTTAATCTTGAAAATAAGCTTATATCTATAATCATAGATAATTTATATACTGCTACATAAAGTAGTAAAATGCCTTCCAGTTTTAAATTATATATATTTAATAATTCTTGAAGTAGCAACTCCAGACATTCTATTACAAAATTAGGTGTACCAACTATAGTTATTCATTAATACAATTTTTTTTTTTTTTTTTTTTTTGCAGTACTGGCGATTGAACTCAGGGGCGTTCTACCTCTGAGTTACACCCCCAGCCCTAGTTTTTATTCTTTTATTTTGAAACAGGGTCTTACTAAGTTGCGGAGTGCCTCACTAGGTAGCTGAGGCTGGCCGCGAACCCGGATCCTCCTGTCTCAGCCTCCCGAATGCTGGGATTACAAGCGTGCGCCACCACACCCGGCTCCATTAATACAATTTTTATTGAAAAATTACAATGTCAGGCATAGTGTTAGGTATTAGAAAATCAATACTGTAGACAATATACCAAGCCTGCTCCTCAGAGGCCAATCCCTCAGGGGCTTCAAGACTAAAAGGGAAAGACAGTACAATGTGAATTATGGTGTGATACAGCAAGTGGGTTGAATTGTGGCAGGGAACCAGATTTGGAGATTAAAGAAATGTGTTCACAAAACCAATCTGATAGCTATAAGATATTGATAAGAAGAAAGGAATCAAGATTGAAGGGGGCAAAAAACAAACAACAACAACAAAAAAGAAAAAAAAACGAGCGCTAAAGATCAGCTTGTATTTAGTCCACATTTACAGAAAGGAAGATGGAAGGGAGAGATGGGAGGATGGAGGAAGGCAGTGAGGGAGGAAGGAATGGGAAGACAGGCAGGAGGGAAAAGCACACTTTCTAGAAATTAAAATTGGCTTAAATTTAAAATGTGAGTGAAAAACAGTAGCAAAATATATCTGATAAATCTATATAAAGTAGAATGGCCTTAGAAATCACATGAAGAAGAAGTTTGGATGCTTTCCTAAAGTCAATGGAGAGCACTGAAGAGTTTTAAGCAGAAGTTTGGCATGATGCTATAACTAGATGGGAGAATTATTTTCATAGAGATTTTTCTGAATTACTCAAGTTAGAATTAGTGGCTGCCTCTACTGTGGCAGGAGTTTAGCCAATAGAGCAAAATTCTCAGACTTGGATTGTGAGTGATGAAGAAAAAGTAGGTAGAAGACCATTTTGCTAGCTCCATATTTCTGGCTCCAACAACTGAAGAAATGGTGCTCTTCATTAGGATGTGGAATACAAAGAAGACTTGAGTCATGTTAAATGAAATTCCTTTGGTAAATCCATTTGGAAACTTAATCTATAGGACTGTTTATAATCTATGCATTTGAAGAAAGATTTGCCTTAGAGTATAAGCAGGGATAGCTCATGGGGCTATGACCTATGTAGTATGCAGGCCTCTGTGCTCTGGAAGCTTCCTATAATGATTTAATATTCCTTTGTTGCCACCTATAATTTTTTAGTAATTTGCTTCTAAATATATCAAAAGTGAATTCCAATGGGATAATAGAGTATATGTACACTACACATGTCTTCTGTATCTTGATTCCTCCCACCTCTATTTATGCAGTATTTGTGATGACCTATAAGTACTGAATTCCAGTGGAACAGTATTGTGTGGGAATTTAGCAGGACTTAAAACAGGTACTAAGTAAATCAAATACATCTGCCAATAAGTAAGCAGACATGCTAACAGCTCTGAAGACCTATGTTTGAACCAGGACTTGCTTCTAACACAGAAAGAAGGTGATGACACTCTACAGAACATGAGTGACCAAGACCTTATTATGTCCTTTCATTTGCATGTTACATACTACCTGTATTAGCCAACCACTTATGTTGCAAATAATGACAAAGAAGTAAATGGAAAGTTAATACAACCATAGGTTCCTTTTACTTTCAATCATTCCTTATTAATCAGTAAAGCAAATGTAGAATATTAGTAGAATATGTGTATCAAGAAATGAAATAGAAAACATTAAGTTAATTTTGGGCAAGATTTCCACAGTTCTGATAAGAACAAAATACAAATGCACATTCAAACTGTAAGACACAAATTATGAAACGATGATTATGTATATGTATTAATTTCTGTATTTGGATTTAAAATTGGCACTGCACAGGGTAAAGATAAATAGCCCATTAGAATTTTACAGTATTTCAATAGAGTATAGATAATTATTCACTTGAGATAGATGGAATGATTATGTAGCCAGAATGTGGCATGTATTTTCAATACTATCATGAAAATTTTTGTGTGTGTCCAAGTAGAGAATTTCCTCATTTAATTGCTATTTTAAAATATGTGGTGGAGCAAGGTGTGGGGTGCATGTTTGTAATCCCAGTACTTGGGAGGCTGATATAGAAGGATAGCAGATTTGAAGCCATCCTCAGCAACTTAGTGAGTGAGACCTTCTGCAACTTAGACTCTGTGTCCAAATATGAATCAAAATTAGGTTGGAGGGATAAGTTGAAGGTAGAATGCTTTTAGATTCAATCCCCAGTACCAACAAACAAACAAACATAATATATGGTAAAAAGAAAGATTCATGCTTTTCCCTAAAAAGAGAGGCATTTGAAAAGACAAAATAACTTTTATTCCAACCCATACCTTTCCTCCTTTCCTCTCACAGAAAAACAAAACATAACCAAGAACAACAGAAAACAAACATTAAAATTCCCTGATAATGCACTAAAATTATCTTTCAAAGAGATAATAAATTATACTTCAATTTTATTTCCTCTTAATTTATTCCTATCAAGTACTCTAGGGAAAATAAGAATGAAATATTATAAAAAGCATTTAGGGTACATGTAATAAATCAGATGTGAAAAATTACATCAACTTAATATACTCTTATTTTTATGAAATGAAGAAATGTATACTATTCATCTCTCCTACTTTTTATCTCTAATGAGGCACATAAAACAAATTCCCAAAAGTCAACCGATTTCCATATTGATGACTAGAAGAGTCCTGTATGTTTGAGTATGTCATTCCAAGCCAATTTACAAATCCTGTTTGGTAAACTGGAAATGCATAGGAATTATGTAGATAAGTATCAAGAATAGCACAAGAAAGCAAAACATATCTGAGGGAAGATGATTATAGCCATATGAATATTGAGACAAAATATGTATGTAAATAGGTAAATGGATTGTATAACTATCATTTGATTTGAGGCAAGCTCTGATAAGTGCATAAGGAATATTAATATAGTCAGGCCAAGATTAGCACCTTCTTTTTCATTTCCAGTTTCTATGTCTTTTTCTAATATTTGTATAGCAAAATTTCAGCTTCCTTTAGATCTCAGAAGAACAAAACACACACATGTAAGCTTAACATAAGACTAAATTAGAGACACCACCCAACAAGGGAAATTGTGGAGAGAAATCTGCCCATGAATTTCTCCTCACAATGGGGCATAGATTGAAACCTCCTTTTGAGGATGGGTCTGATAACAGTCCTTTTAGCATGAAGTCAATACTATAGTTCCTAGAATCATCCCCCTGATGCCTAGTCATGTAATGAAAAGCTTTGTCTTTCTTTAAATGAAGTATAGTCAAATTAGTAAACACTACTATCTGCATAAACTGTGTGCATGTGTGTGTGTGTGTGTGTGTGTGTGTGTGTTATTATTGTATTAGAAGCTATATTCCTGTCCAATTGAAATCAAATGTAGCTTCATTTTTATGGCTCAGTTTAATGTCAGTGCTGCTCTTCTAATTTTAATGACTAAGTCATATTTATTCCCATTCACTAATACCCTCAGTTCTCAATGACTTGGAGAACTACAAAATCTGAAATTAACATGCTTTAATCATTTGAGTAAGATGTAAGACCCATAAAAGCAATTTATGGTGATTACTAATATAATATTTTTTCACTAGCTCTATCTGCACTTCAACAAATCATGATTTCATAAATTAGAATATAGGTAGATGAACCTCAACCTCCACATACTTAGTAGTCCATTAAATTATTTTTTATATTCTACACTTCACCTCCCTTTCAACATTTATAAATAATTACTCAAAATGTCCATTACAAAGTGTCTCTGCCTCCAGGAAATGTCCTACAACAATGCACTACTAAACACATCATCAGAGGAATGGCAGATGCAGGATTTATTGGCATGTCAAAGGATTTCTCTGGTAATGATTAACAGTTATAGCTAATACACTGGGTTGATTTAAAACAAAACGGTTAATGTATTCAAAAATAGATGATAAGATTGATTATTTTACTAAAGAACTGGCATTAATGTGGAACAAATATCTAACTGAAATTCTAGAAACAGCTATATAATCCTTGATTTAGTAATTCTTATATGCTTTTATTCATTGATTAGAAAGTGTTGAGACAATTTTCAGTGAAATGGAAGATAAGGTTGTTGGGTATATTCAGACTAAAGCATGAAGGAAAATATAAATGAAAACAAGGCAAAGTAAAAGAGAAAATATTTACAAATGCACACATGCACACACAGACACATTGAAGACGAATGAAGAATCTGGGACACAGCTATATTTTAAAGGAAAATTACTAAGATTTTTCAAGTAACTGGTGAAAAACATCATGCATGGTAAACTCCAAGTAGAATAAATATTTTTACTTTATTTTCACATATTTATTGGTGCATTATAGTTTTCCATCACAATGTAGTTCACAGGTTCACAGTGATAGTGACAATATACACACACGACCCTTGGTGGGCTTTCTCTTGCTCTCTTCTCACTGGCCCCCTTCCCTATACAGAGTATTGAGATGGGCATTGGTATTCTCAATTAAAGTATTTCCTTCATTAATTCTTCCTCTGCCCACCCTCACATAGACCATCTCTCTCACTTCACTGGAGTTTCTCTTCCATCCTGATTACAAGATTAAAATTCCTACCTAGATTCTGCATATGAGAAAAAACATATGACCCTTCACTTTCTCACTTAACTTAATGTTGTCCAGGTCTATCAATTTTCTTGCAAATGACATAATTGTTCTGTTCTTTATTGCTAAGTAGACTTCTAGTAGAATTCCATCATGTATATATCCTCATTCATCTATTGATGGACATCTAGGCAGGTTATATAATTTGGCTATTATGGATTTTGCTGCCAGGAACATGGGTATGCTCATATTACTATAATATCCTGATTTCAGTCCCTTTGGAAAGATTCCAGGAGTAGTACAGCTGGATCATATGGTGTAGTCATTCCCAGATTTTTGTGGAATCTCCATATTGTTTTCCATAGAGGCTGCACTAATTTGCAGTCCCACCAACAGTCTAGGAGAGTTCCTATTGGGGTTAGATGAAATCTCAATGTCATTTTGATTTGCATGTCCCTGATTACTAATGATGTTGAACTTTTTTTTCATGCATTTATTGGACATTTGCATTTCTTATTCTGTGTGATGTCTAGTTCTATTGTCCATTTCTTGATTAAGTCATTTGCTTTGTCAGTGTTAAGTCTTTTAAGTACTTTGTATATTCTAGATATTCATCCTCTAACAGAGAAATAGGTGGAAAAGATCTCCCATTCTGTAGGCTCTCACTTTAAACTCTTAATGGTCTCCTTTGATGAGCAGAAGCTTTTTAGTTTAATGAAATTCCATTTATTAACTCTTGTTTTAATTTCCTGAGCTTTGGGGTCTTATTAAGTAACTTTCTACCTGTAGCTTTATGTTGGAGTGTTAGACCTATGCCCTCCTCTAGTAACTTCAAGGACTATTCTCTAATTTTCAGGTCTCTGATCCATTTTCAGTTGACTCTTGTGCAGGGTGAGAGGCAGGTATTTAATTCCATTTTTTTGTCCTTAGTTCCATTTATGTGGTAAATGACATGTATTGATTTGCATATGTTGAACCATCCTTGCATCCCTTAAATGAAACCAACTGTGTCATGGAGTACAACTTTCTTGATGTGGTTTAGAATGTGTATTTCTAGTATTTTGTTTAGAATATTTTGCATTTATGTTTATCAACAATATTGGTCTGTAAATTTCTTAAGGTATCTTTATTCACTTTTGGTATTAAGGTGATACTAGCCTTAGAGAAGGAGTTTGGAAGAATTCCATCTATTTCAATATCACAGAATAATTTATGGAGTATTTTGTTTAGTTCTTCTATAAAGGTTTTGTAGAATTCAGTTGGGAATCCATCTTGACCTCAACTTTTCTTTGATGAAAGGCTCTTGTTTATTTATCAGTTTAGGTTTTCTCTGTCCTTGATTCAAATTAGGTAGGTTGTATGTATCTAGAAATCTGCTAATTTTCTGTATGTTTCCCAGTATTGGAGTATAAATTTTCAAAATAGTTTCTGTTGATCCTCTGGATTTCCCCCATTGTCTCTGATGATGGCTTCTTTTTCATTTCTTATTTTAATAATTTGATTCAACTATGTTTTTCTTTTGGTTAGTTTGGCCAAGGGTTTATCCACTTTATCTTTTCAAAGAACCAGATTTTTGCTTTTTTGATCATTTTATTTTTTGTTCTCTATTTCATTCATTTCTGCTCTGATTTTAATTGTTTTTTATGTTCTACTGGCTTTGGGATTAGTGTGTTCCTGTTGTTTGAGGGCCTTGAGGTTTGTCATTAGATTGTTTATTTGATGACTTTATGTTTTCTTATGTGGGCACTCAGTGTTATGAAATTTTCTCTTAAAATAGACTTCAAAATGTACCATAGATTTTGGTATCTTGTATCTATTTTTGTTTAATTCTAGGAACTTTTTGATTTCTCACCATATTTCTTCTATGATCCAATCCAAATTCACGTGGGTATCATTCAATATCCATGTATTACATAATTTGTTTTGGTATTTCTGTTGATTTCTATTTTCATTACTTTACTATCTGAAAAGATGCAAATAATTATATATTTTTAAAAATTTTGCTTCTTCTTGCTTTGATGCCCTAAATATGGAATATTTTCGCAAAGGTTTCATGAATAGCTGAGAAGAATATGTATTGAACTTTTGTTGCTTGGAATATATTGTATATGTTTATTAAATCTACTTGTTTTATAGTGTTCTTTATGTTTGAAGACCTTTATGGCTCTTTTCTAAGAGGGGGAAAGATGGTGGAACATAGGCATCCTGTACTTACCGCTCCTCCATGGAATAAAACAAAAGTGATAGTTATATATCTCCACACCTGTGCAGACATGTGGCTATTGAAGAACCCTGGAATTCAAGGGCAGAGAGAAGGAGAACTGGTAAAATTACAAAATGAATAGTAGCACAGCAAGAGAAATAGAGTTTATAATGGTTTGGGAATAGAATGACCCCTTATCTCTCACAGAAACATGATAGCAATGTTGGAAGTGGGGCTTGATTGCAATCTCAGCAGTGAGTAAATCCATTGTAATGGATTTATCTGGGTAGTGGCCAGATTCAGTAGGGTGTGGCTGGAGAAACTAGGTTCCTGGGGTGTGGCCTTGGGATTATGCATGGTTCCTATTAGCTTTGCTTGCTCTCTCTCTTGCTTCTGGCCTCCATGGTGCCAGAGTAATCACTTCTGTTCCCTGTCTCTCCACTTCCTGCCACCACCATGCCCCGAGATCCAAGGCATCCGGCCTCACATGGGCAGAACCCCAAAGTCTCCAAGGAAAACAATGAGCAAATATATCTTCCTTCATCTAAGTTATGAAGTCAGTGTAGTCAGGACTTTGGATTATAGAAGTGAGAATGCTAACTAAGACAGAGTCCCACAACCTGGGACTACAACCTGGGGCCATGGTGGAGAGAGAATTCTCCCCTCTGAGAGGTTGGAAGTGAAAGAGAGTTCTAGCTAAGTACAGAAGCCTGCAACTTGCAGACATACAACCTAACTAAAGAAGATATTCATATTCTGCACAGCAGGCTTATTTTAGAGAAGGAATTTACTGCATTTCGCATTGATCCCCCAGAATGATATAGCCAGAAGCCATTTTGAGAAGAATGATATTGAGCATATTCTTCTTGATGGATCAGAATCTGCAGCAAATTCTCTTCTCTGAGATTCCATTGATACTTTACTGCATTGCATAGGTGGGTGACTGTGTCAAGAGACAGCTTTGGCTTAGGAAAATGATACCGACTCAAACCTACTGAGAGTTATATTCTGAGAAGTGCATAGGCTGTGAAATAGAGACATGAGAGGGCGATGACCTCTGTGATCACGCATGGGGAATCTGCCCTCCGAGATGGAAGCATGACTAGTTATGTGTGGCTTCACAGGGTCCAGGACTGAAGATGCCAGAATCAAAGGTGGTAGATTTTGAGGTTCTAACACCCCACCATCAGTACAGAGTATTTTGTTCAACGTACCATACTCTCAGAGGCATCTGGAGACTTGTCTTGGTTACACCCTTTGCTCCACCCCCAGGATACTCAGCACAAGAAGCTCTGGGGAGAATATATGCCCATAGCAGTCTGTTTTCCATGTGAATCATTCTACTGTAGAATTCAAGTGAGAATTTCAACAAGATGCAACTTCGAGTCACTCCTGCTAGATACCTGGAAGGCATCACAACTAAAAAAGACTGGGAGTAAAAAAAAATAGCATGTCCAATTCTTGCTTGTGAGTCACATAACCAAGAGAAAAAAATTTTGATTGGTACAGTCCACATTCATCTAGTTAGCTTGTGTTTCCAAGCATCAGAGCTAGAAGAAATTTATTTTATCTTTTTATTTATTTCTTTTTCTTATTCTTTTTTTTTTTTTTTTTTTTGGTACTGGGGATTGAACTCTCAGGGGCATTCTACCTCTGAGCTATACCCCCAGCACTATTTTTTATTCTTTATTTTGAAACCGAGTCTCACTAAGTTGCGGAGGGCCTCACTAAGTAGCTGAGGCTGGCCATGAACCCGGATCCTCCAGTCTCAGCTTCCCAAATGCTGGGATTACAAGCTTGCGCCACCAGGCCCAGCTTATTTCTTATTCTTATATATTTTTCTCCTTGTTATTTCTTTTTAAATTTTTGACTTTCTATTATTTTTATTTTTCCATTTTAAAGTTTTTCTTTTTGTTATTTTAGTTTTTTAATTCTCCTTTTTATTTATTTTATTTTTTTGTCTTTTATTTTATTTTTTTTTTTTAATCTATTTTCCCTGGTGTTGGAGATTGAGGTTAGAGCCTTATGCATGTTGAGTGGATGTGTTGCCATTTGGCTATTCTCCCAGCCCAGCTGTGAGAAATTTGGCTCAGATCTAGCCATGATCTAGTCCTACTGGAACCCTGGCAGATACCTCTATTTATTTATTTATTTATTTTTATTTTATTTATTTATTTTTTTTTTTGTGGTACTGGGGATTGAACTCAGGGGCATTCTACCTCCGAGCTACACCCCCAGCCCTTTTTTTTTATTCTTTATTTTGAAACCGAGTCTCACTAAGTTGCGGAGGGCCTCACTAAGTAGCTGAGGTTGGCTGCGAACCCGGATCCTCTGGTCTCAGCCTCCTGAATGCTGGGATTACAAGCGTGCGCCACCACGCCCGGCTCAGATATCTCTATTTAAATAGGAGGGGTTTAAGTGTATAGCTATCAAAACATCCCCAGAGGGGTGCAGTTAGGAGGAATCTGAGATCTTACTCCTGAGGAGACATCCACCAAGGTAGTAGCAGAGAGGAAAATACAACACTTGATAAAACTGTACCTACGTGGGTCCTCTACATTGCTCACAAATGCATCATCTATCCCCCTTGAAGTATCTGCATCTGCACCATTGTCCAAAAGGAAGACTAGAGTTTCCAGCATTTCACTATGCCTGAAAAACTAGCATCTGAATCACTTTCAAGTAATAGACCCAATATCAACAGTGCCTGTTGAGACACCTATTGCCTCATAGTTGCCACCATTCACATGGTAGTAGTGACCAAAGAAAGTGTTCCCAACATACTTGACTACCTGCACCATATCTACCTGAATTATCTGAGTGTCCCAAATTTTGCAAGATTTGCAGCAATAGTGGATCTCTCTGAATCTAATAAGATACATTCTGTGCCCAAACCCATGAATAACAACCAAAGAAGAGACAGGTAGATTACACTATTGTGCCTTAGTGGAAATCAACTTAACATTACACAACAAATAATATCCCAAAAAACATTGTCAGAAGAAACCAGCTTAATTAGATGGCATCAAATAAAAGTGGAAGAGATATCTATCCAAAAAAAATGGCAAATTTCAATACAGAAACCCAAGAGATTACACAGTTTTAAAAAGAACCATTATAAGCATGGTGACACATGCCTGTAATTCCAGTACTTGGGAAACTGGTACAGCATAGCCTGTATCAGTTCAAGGCCTGCCTCAGCAACTAAGCAAGATCCTCAGCTAATTAGTGAGACTGTCTCAAACTAACTAAATAAAAAAGGGCTGGGGTTGTATCTTGGAGGTAGAATGCCCCTAGGTTCAATTCCCAGTACCAAAATATAAATAAGTAAGTAAGTAAATAAATAAATAACTTTTTAAAAAGAAATAAAATCTAGGATATGGATGAGAAATTCAAAAAAGACACCAAGATTTATAAAAAGAACCAAATGGAAATTTTAGACATAAAAATCTCTACAAGTCAGACAAAACAATTCAGTTGAAAACTTTAATAGATGAGATAAAATGGAAGAAGGAATATTGAAGCTTGAGGACAGGTCTTTCTAAACATTTCAAGAAAATGAAAGAATGAAGAGAACATTCAGGACCAAAAGGACATCAAAGATCTTATTTGCATACCCAAGGGAGAAGAAATAAATTTTGAGGGCATAGATAACCCATTGAGTAGATAATAGAAGGAAATTTCCCAAAGCTTGGGAAAGACATGGACATACAGATACAAAATACATTCAGAACATGAAATAAACATGGCCAGATGAAATAAACAAGCACAAGATGACAAAAATATTAACAACCACAAGAGAGAAGTAACAAAGATATTTTGAAGCCAAACTCATTAGACTAAAGGAAAACATCCCAGCAGAAACCTCAAAGGCCAGAAGGGAAGGGAATGATGTATTTTGAGTCCTGAATATTCCTGTACCCAGCAGAACTGTCCTTCAGAAACAAAGAGAAATAAACATCTTTCAAAATAAGCATAAGCTAAATAAATTCCTGACCACTAGACTACCATGAGAAAACATGGTTAAGATAACCTATACTACATGCAAAAGAGAAAGAAAGTTAATCAACATTATGAAAGCATGTGAAAGAATAAATTTCACTAGAAGAGTAGGTAGAGAAATGAGAAATAGGAAAGAATCAAACTTTATCAATAGAGTAAGATATCAAACCTCAAATGTGAAGAAGAGAGAAAGAGAATATTCAAAACAACCAAAAAAAAAAAATGACAAAATGACAGGAACAAACTCATACCTTTCAATAGCAACTCTGAATATAAATGGGCTCAATTATCCAATTAAAAAACACAGACTTGCTGAATGGAATAAAGAGTAAGTCTCAATGTACCTCACCTGTAAAAAAAAAATGCCAAATGAAAGTGAAAGAATAGAAAAGGAAATGTGTCTCACCTGTAAAAAAAATGCCAAATGAAAGTGAAAGAATAGAAAAGAATATTCCATGCAAATAAAATTGGAAAGCAAGCAGGAGTGGCTATACTTATATCTGACAAATAGATTTTAAGTCAAAAACAGAACAGACAAAAAAAGATCATTATATATTTGTCAAAGGAACAATTCATCAAGAAGATATAATGATTATAAATTTATATGCACTAAATGATGGAACACCTAATTATATAAAACAAACATTATTAAATACAAAGGGAGAAATAGGTCTAGTACAATAATAGTGGGAAACATTGATATCCCACTATCATCAATAGATAGATGATCCAGACAAAAAATAAAATCAACTAAGAAACATTAGAATTAAATTACACTGTAGATCAGAAGGAAGTATTTACTGACTACTCTATTCAACAACTGCAGAATATACATTCTATTATCATAACATAGAATTTTCTTGCTAGAGTAGACCACAAATCAAACCCTAAGAAATTTTAAAGTATTGAAATCCAACAAAAAGAAAAACTGTAAAGGTTCTATAAACACATAGAAATTGAGCTTTCTATGTTTTTTTAATGATCAGCAGGTTAGTGAATAAGTCAGAGTAGGAATTTAAAAATTCCTTAAATCAAATGAAAATGGAAATACACATAACATAGAGAATTAAAAAAAAGCAATACTAAGAGGGGATTTCAAAACAATAAGTGCCTAAATAAAAAGTAGAAAGACACCATAAGGTATATTAGTGCATTCCTATAATTCCAGTACTTGGGAGGCTGAGAGAGGAGGTTTGCAAGTTTTCAGCTATACTTAGCAACATATTCAGGCCCTCTGAAACTTAGTAGGACCCTGTTTTAAAATAAAAAGTAACATAGGACATAGGGCTGGGGCTGTAGCTCAGAGGTAGAATGTGCCTGAATCCAATCCTCAGTACCAAAAAAAAAAAAAAAGAGGGGGAGGATCACATAAATAATTGAATAATGCATTTCAACATCTTAGAAAAGCAAGAACAAACCAAATCAGTAGAAGGAAAAAATGATCAAGATCAGAGCAGAAATTAAATAGAAACTAAAAAACAATAGAAAGAAGCAATGAAACAAAACTTGACAGTCATTCAAAACATATAGAAAAACAAACCCCACATGATCACATTCAGTGGAATCTAAAATAGTTGATGTCACAGAAGTTGAGAGTAAAATATGGTTCAGAAATTACAGAGAATAGTAGGGAGGGGAGATGGGGAAGAAGTCCATTAACTGGCAGAATGCTACAGTTAGCCAAAAGGAAGAAGTTTGGGTTTTTTTCTGGCACAACAGGAGGAATATAACAAACAATAGTATTTTATATATCTTCAAATAGTTAGGAGAAAGGATTTTGAATGTACTCACCTAAAATAAATTATAAAACCTCGGTAATGGTTATGCTAATTACTCTGACTCCATCATTAACCAATATAAATATTCATGAATCAAAACATCATATTGTACTTCATAAATATGTAGAAAATCCATGCCAATCAAAAATAAATTTAAGCCAGGCGTGGTGGTGCATGCTTGTAATCCCAGCATTTGGGAGGCTGAGACCAGAGGATCCGGGTTCGCGGCCAGCCTCAGCTACCTAGTAAGGCACTCTTCAACTTAGGGAGAACCTGTTTCAAAATAAAGAATAAAAAATAGGGCTGGAGGATATAGCTCAGAGGTAGAATGCCCCTGAGTTCCATCCCCAGTACCACCAAAAAAAAAAAAAAAAAAAGTTTAAAATATATAAAAAGTAATCAATGTAATTTTCCAAATTTACAAAAAAAGGGAAATATACAGTTCAATTAATATAAACAAGATTTTTTAAAAAATGAAACACCTATTTGTGAAAAAGTGTTTAAAATATTGAAGAACATACAGTATAAAATGCCATAAATAATTATAAAGCCACAGTCTTTAAATAGTGTGGTATTAGCCAAGGATAAACAACTTTATAAAGATAAAATAACAGAGTTCATAAGTTGGTTTGCCCATGAGCATACTTAATGTATGTTAAAGAGGACACTGCCATGCACTGGTGTTGTACTACCTAATAAGTGATGTCAGGTCAACGGGATTGCCACATAAGAAAACAATGACTTCAATCCATACTGTACACCATTAACAAAACTTAATTATACATTTAGAGGATAGTTCTAAGCATGAAGGAACAACCAAGTTTATTGATGGTAACAAAGGATAATATATTCATGAGCATAAGGAAGACAAAATTTCTTAAACAATGTCCCAGAAAGTACTAACCATAAATGATGCATAAGTGTAGCATAAATGAGGATAATATAAAATTGCCCTTAAAAGGTTACATCAGTAATTTTTTTCCAGGCAATATCCAGCAGTAGATACTAAAAGAACCCATGAAAGCCTGAAAGCACAGCATCTTTGCATCATCTTATTTTCCCTCAAATACTTATTAACTGAAATTGGAGAAAACATTAAAGTAAAGTGGATTGAATTGCCAGAAATCACCAAAGTGACTGATCCAGAATAACATCAGTAATAGAATATATAACCCTAACCCCCCTAATATGAATTGCCGAGGAGGAAATATCGCTTCTGTAGTATTCTTAAGAAAAATGCATTGCACAATTTCATCATTAGAAAACAATGAAATCGAGATTAAGAGACATGAGACAAAGTAATTTACAAGTACTCTTCAAAAGTGCCAAGATCTTGAAAGAAAAGGAAAAACTGAGAAACATATGGAAGGAGACAAAAGAGATATGGAAAGTAAAATGCAATATAGGGATACTGAATTGAATACTGGAAGAGAAAGGGATATTAGCGAAAAAATATAAAATCCAAAAAATTCTGATTGATTTATTAGTCCATGCTCATGGTAATTTCTTAGCTTTGTTGTATTTTCTATGGTTTCATGTTTACATCAGGGATGTCTGGACTAAAGGTTTGTTTTTTGTTTGTTTGTTTTTGCGGTACTGGGGATTGAACTCAGGGGCATTCTACCTCCGAGCTATACCCCCAGCCCTATTTTTATTATTTATTTTGAAACCGAGTCTCACTACGTTGCAGAGTGTCTCTCTAGGTAGCTGAGGCTGGCCGTGAACCCGGATCCTCCAGTCTCAGCCTCCCGAATGCTGGGATTACAAGCGTGCGCCACCATGCCCAGCTTGGACTAAAGGTTTGTACAAACTTTCTTGAAGCACTTTTGCGACTTCTGTATATGTCTGAAATCTTACAAAAGAAAAAGGTTAAAAATGGCAATTTGGACTTCATTAAATGAAGATAATGTTCAAAGAGTGAAAGGGAAAGATATATTCTGACAGAGTATATTTAAAATATATATATATATATATATATGACAAAAAAGTCATAGGCATTTTAAATTCAAAATGCCAACAAATCAATAAGAACATAGAGAATCCAAAACAAAATATGCAAAAGACTTGAAGATTCATTTCACAAAATCGGTTACTGAAATAGTCAATGCATATATTAAAATTGTCTGACAGTATTGAATAACAAGCCAATGCAAATTAAAACCACCAGGATAGAGCACTACACACCCATTATAATGACTACAGCTTTAAAGGAAAAAAGGCAAAACCAATAATATCAATGATGACAAAGAAATGAAACTAACAAAATAGCACTGCAGGTGGCAATGGAAATTGACCTAAGCACTTTGGAAAGTCCTTTTGCAAATTCTGTTAAAGTGTAGTATAACCATGGCTTAAGTCCAATCAATTCTACTTCTAAACAACTCAAATCCCTATGAATAGTATGATAAAAATGTTTTGTACAAATGTGTGCGGTATCTATGCAACATGATAAACAGAGAGAACAAAACTGCTACAAGCAACAATACATCAAATCTCACAAACAATATTGAGCAGAAAGACGTACAATTACAAAATAATTCAATGTAAATAAATGTAAAAATAGGCAAAATTATTCCTTTGTGGCAAAAAAATCTGAGTAGAAATCACTTGGGGGAAAAGGATGAGGAGGGGACCACTTGTTTCTATGATCTTGGTAGCATTCCACTTCTTTACCTTGGTGGTGGTGATATGGAGGTGCATAGTTTTAGGAAATTTAGAAATGTTCATATGAAGGAAATTATTATAAATGCCACGAAAACATTAAATTAGTAATATCATGTTTCCAATGAAAACATTTTTATTTTTATATAAACCTATGTTCTATTAATCACTAAAAGCAATTTGCAATGATATAAGCTATATTAATATAAAACATAAACTTTTAACTCTTAGAGAAATTGTTATAATATATAATACAATTATGTACCATACATGTGAAAAAAATCAAATTTGTCCTTTACAATTAATACATATTACTTTAAAACAACATAAATACATAAACCAATTAATTATGTTTAAATCATATTCATTATTTGGTCAGTTTATGTGAATATGATATAACATTAAATGAAAAATAAGTAGGGTGTAGTGGTACACATCTGTAATCCCAGAGACTCTGGAGGCTGAGGCAGAAGGATTGTTAGTTCAAGGCCAGCCTGGACTACTTAGATCCCATCTCAAAACAAAAAATAAAAAGAGCTGGGTTTAGCTCAGTGGTAAAGTGCTTCTGGGTTTAATCCTCTGCACAAACAAAACAAAACAAATCCCAGAAGCAAAAGAAAAAATAAAAACAAAATAAACAAAAAGATATAAAAAGTATTTCTATTAATTGCCAATTTCTAAATTGGTTCATGTCACAAAGTGTTTTTTTTTTTATTTTTGTGATTTGTCTTGGTGTGGTTTTAGTTACTATCTTTTGTTATTTTATTTTCATTTTTTTTTAAAATAAGAACTGAATATATTCCTTTTAAATGTGCTTTTATTGGCACAATGTAATTATTATCATAGTGAAGTTCAAAGTGATACAAACATATGCACACAGCATTTGGTGTATTTCCCTTTGGATCACATCCCACTCCCCTAACCTCCCATACATATTAGAGAGATTGGTAGTGATATTTTCACAAATGGACATACCATTATTTGAACTGTTTTCTTCATTATTCCTCCTTTTCCAGCTCCTCATCTCCAATTCCCTTCCACTATTCTGGTGGTTTGTCTCCTCATTTATCCAAAGTCCCCTTTATTTCTTATTTTCTCTCTAGCTTTCATGTATGAGAGAAAACATATGATCTTGACTGGCTGGTCTCACTTAGGATAATATTCCCTGAGTCCATCCATTTTCTTGCAAAAGATATAATTTTGTTCTTAATGGATGAGTAAAATCCCACTGTGCATATATACCACATTTTCATTATTCACTCATCTGTTTGGGGCACCTAGCTTAGTTCCATAATTTGGCTATTGCAAATCGTGCTGCTATAAACACAGATTTTCATGTATCACTATATTAGTCTGAGTTTAATTCTTTTGAAAAGATACTGAGGAGTGGTGTAGCTAGATCCTATAATGGTTACATTCTTAGTCTTTTTAGGAACCTCCATACTTACCCCCATAGTGGCTGTATTTAC
>PVLC010024942.1:0-13827 GCA_004027655.1 Graphiurus murinus
TTTTTTTTTTTTTTTTTTTTTTTTTTTTTTTTTTTTTTTTTTTTTTTTTTTTTTTTTTTTTTTTTTTTTTTTTTTTTTTTTTTTTTTTTTTTTTTTTTTTTTTTTGCGGTACTGGGGATTGAACTCAGGGGCATTCTACCTCCGAGCTACGCCCCCAGCCCTATTTTTTATTCTTTATTTTGAAACCAGGTCTCACTAAGTTGCAGAGTGCCTCACTAGGTAGCTGAGGCTGGCCGCGAACCCGGATCCTCCGGTCTCAGCCTCCCGAATGCTGGGATTACAAGCGTGCGCCACCACGCCCGGCTTACGCTTTCTTTTGAATATGCTGATGATTGCATCTTGGGTTATTTAATATTGAAGGTCAAAAGGGGTACGTGCAGAACAGTATATAGTGATATTGATAAGACAGTTTTGCTGTCATATTTTCAGAAGACAAATTAACTGTGGAAACATTTGCCTAATCTTTTCACTAAGATTAGTGGATTGTCTGAACATCAACTAGTTGTTCTTTAGTACTCTGTAAATAACAAGCATATTTTATTTTTATTATTTTATGTTTTTGGTATTGAACCTAGAGACATTCTGCCTCTGAGCTACATCCCAGCCCTATTTTATTTTTTTATTTTGAATCAAGGTCTTGCTGTGTTACTGAGGTTGGCCTAGAACCTATGATCATCCTGTCTCAGCTTCCCAAGTACTAGGATTACAGATTTGCACCACCATGCCTGTCAACAAGCATACTTTAAAATTTTAGTTTGGTGGTTATGATGCCAAAAAACTTTTATACATGCAGCATATATAATATTAAGGCTAGCTTCCATGAGGAATGAATATGAAGATACTGAAGTTATTTAAAATATTTGTAGTTTTGTAAGTTTTTTTTTTTTTTTTTTTTTTTTTTTTTTTTTTTGTGGTACTGGGGATTGAACTCAGGGGCGTTCTACCTCCCAGCTATACCCCCAGCCCTATTTTTTTATTATTTATTTTGAAACCGGGTCTCACTAAGTTGTAGAGGGCCTCACTAGGTAGCTGAGGCCGGCCGCGAACCCGGATCCTCCGGTCTCAGCCTCCCAAATGCTGGAATTACAAGCGTGCGCCACCACGCCCGGCTTGTCTTGTAAGTTTTATACATAAAATTTAGTTTAAGAAACAGGGTTGAATGACTAAACCATAAACCACTTAAGTATGATTTTTTTTTTTTTTTTTGTAGTACTGAGGTTACACCCCCAGTCCTATTTTTTTTTTTTTTTTTTTTTTTTAAACTTAGAACAGGGTCTCACTAAGTTGCTGAGGGGCTCACTAAATTGCTGAGGTTGGTCTGGAACCTGTGATCTTCCTGTTTCAGCCTCCCAAGTACTGGAATTACAAGCATGCGGTATCATACCTGACTTAAGTTATGATTTGAATTTGTGGTAAATATATTTAAATATTTTTAACTTGTTCATGGTAGAACATTGGGAAATTAACTAGGAACATTTGGAAATAAGCACTTTTAATATTCTGGTTATTATTGTGACCACTTTTCTATACTTTATTTATACATGTTTGTCATTTGTTTATTTGTTCTTTGGGTTCATAATTTAATGCCTCTTTTTTTTTTTTAGTAATACCAGGCCACATGCATGCTAAGCTCATGCTTTATCACTAAACTATATCCCAGCCCCAATTCCCATTACTGTTATATGAATACTTTCTTATATCATTATATCATTTTTCTAAAATATATTTTTAATGGTTATATAATACTATGTTGTGGAAATGTGCTAAATTGTCAAATATTGTTTTCGGTGGCTGCATATTATTATCCCTCTAATAAGAATGTGCTATGACTTACTAAACCTTAATTTTTTGTTGATCATTTTGTTACTCATTTCTCTATTATAAATAATGCTACAGTGAACATCCTACATGAATCATGATCAGGAACTCAGAATATTTCTTTGACATTACTTTTCCAAAGGGTTTTTAAGTAATTTACAAAACTGATAAAAATTTAGCTTTTTTCAAAAGCATTACCAGTATCAATTAGGTGGATGAAAAATATAGTAGCTCATTAACTCTTTGGTAACTAAGGAAGTTGGATTTTTAGATGTTTTATATTTGCATTTTCTCATTTCCTGTGAATCAGCTATTTGATGTTTTTCTTTGTTGCACACTTTTCTATGGTGGATGTTAATGCTTTTCTTTTTGTTAGTAATGGCTACTTATGGATATTAGTCTTTCCCTTTTCATCTTTCTTGCAGTATATGGTTTTTATGTGTTCAAAGTTTTACATCTTTAGCAATTGTACTCACTACAGTTTTTGTTTATGAGTTCTTCCATGGGAGCTCTGCAGATAAAATATTAGCTATTGAGAGATGAACTAACTGTTCATTTAATGTGTTAATTTTCTTCTAGAACTTTATTTTTTTCTGGAGGTTCTAGCGAACTTAAAAATACCTTAATTTACATGGACATATAGACGCTTTTCCATTATTGTGTATGAAGATGGGTTGCTAGTGTTTATTTTTTTTTTATTTTTTTTTTTTTGGCGGTACTGGGGGTTGAACTCCGGGGCATTCTACCTCCGAGCTATACCCCCAGCCCTATTTTTTTATTCTTTATTTTGAAACCGAGTCTCACTAAGTTGCGGAGTGCCTCACTAGGTAGCTGAGGCTGGCCGCGAACCCGGATCCTCCGGTCTCAGCCTCCCGAATGCTGGGATTACAAGCGTGCGCCACCACGCCCGGCTCTAGTGTTTATTTTTTTAAATGTCTAGGTTGGTCAGAATTTTATGTTAATCCATCTCTTATTGCTTTGGTTGCTTCTTCTGGTTATAACTTATGTATTAGGTCTGAGCAAATATTTTGGGGGGGTTCATTTGCCTCTGAGGATTCTATAGCTAAGCTTAAAAAGTTCCATGGATTCTTTGTGCATGTACATTTTATGTACATGTACATTTCTGCGGCATTTTTGTGGGGGAGTATTTATAACTTACTAGCTTCTCAAAGGAGTATATAGTATAAAATCTAAAAACAGATTAACAAACCGGGCATGGTGGCACATGCTTGTAATCCCAGCATTCGGGAGGCTGAGACCGGAGGATCCGGGTTTGAGGCCAGCCTCAGCTACCTAGTGAGGCATTCCACAACTTAGCGAGACCCGGTTTCAAAATAAAGAATAAAAAATAGGGCTGGGGGTGTAGCTTGGAGGTAGAATGCCCCTGAGTTCAATCCCCAGTACCACAAAAAAATAAAAACAGATTAACAACCACTGTATCAGGACTTTATTCATATAGTGGTATTAAAGTTTTATTTGTTACAGGGCTATATACTATATGTATAAAGAAATGTGATGCTGTGTGCTATATAAATACATTCACAGTTTTCTCAGCTAATCTTGACTGTTACTGCAGATGAACTTTAGATTCATTTGATTAATTTTTAAATGCTAATTAATGGTTTTATTTCAAATTACATTAAATCTAAATTGAGGTGAGTTTTTATTATTCTGCTCTTTTTCTTTACTCATGAATATAATACATTTCCTATAGACCCGAGCCCCTGTAATGAGGAACACTGAGAAAATTTGTGATATATGTGCTGATATGTTAATAGAGATGAGTTATGAGAGGATAAGGGACTACTATATTTCTGTTGCTAATCTACTATTAGAATGTGATGTCAGAGCAAGGTCAGCATGAGGTTAGAAGGTAGAAAAGTAGGTTGCAAAATAAAGTATTATATACAATATTTGAGACCACAATCTCTGTACAATATTGACATCTTTTTTTAATGGAGGAATTTTGAAAAATTACCTAATTTCTTTTTGGCCAGGATGGAGTCTAATGTCATAATAGAGATAAAAATAATTTTACTTTCCTTGAAGCATTAAATTGTGTTTTCTCCTAAGGGTATTTCCCCAGTGAGTATACATGTATTCTCCATTAAATCTCTTCTCTATGCTGATTGCAGGGACAAATATTATTTTTTCCTTTTTGCAGTAGTGGATGTTGAACCAAGGACCTCATGTATGCTAGTTAAGCTGTCAACCAGTGAGGTATATCCTGAGTTCCCTTTGAAAATTTATTTTGAGACAGGGTTTCCTTAAGTTGCCCAAGCATTGTCTTTGCCATCCTCCTATCTGAGCTTCCCAAGTTGCTGGGATCACAAGGTGTGTGCCATTACTCCTGGCATTATTTAG
Organism: Graphiurus murinus; assembly: GCA_004027655.1. NCBI lineage: Eukaryota > Metazoa > Chordata > Mammalia > Rodentia > Gliridae > Graphiurus > Graphiurus murinus. The sequence goes on from PVLC010024942.1 coordinate 4,183, forward strand.
TTGCATTTAGCCTACTTAGAAGGCAAAGTAGTGTGTGATTTGGCCTAGAGAGATTTCTTTCCTTTTTTAAGTTTCCAGACCTATGAAAAATTAACACACTGATACATTTTCAAAAAATTAATACATTGCCAAACATAGTTTTTCAAGAAAGTCACATATAGAAAGAAATTATGGCTAATAGTTGTGGTCATATAGATTAAAATTTGGTGTTTTAACATTAAATAGCAAGATTGCCAAAATATCATTAATTAGCTCTGGGAGCCATAGTCCTTTTCTTTCCCTTGAGTACTTAGAAATTATCTAACTATTAATGGAGCTCTGCTCCTTTCGTTTTCCTTTCTTTTCTTTTTTCGTGTGGTACTGGGGATGGAACCCAGGGGTCTTTTACTTCCAGGCTATACCCCTAGATCTATTTTATTATTTATTTGGAAACAGAGTCTCATTAAGTTGCTGAAAGCCTCACTAAATTGCTGAGGCTGGCTTCAAACCTGTAATCCTCCTGTCTCAGCCTCCCAAGTACTGGGATTACAAGCCTGTGCCACCATTCCTGGCTAGAGTTTCTCTTTTCAAAATTTTTGCCCATTTGACCCCGTTATGTTTTGTTTGAGAGCCCAGGACTATTTAAAAATTACTTTGCAGTGTTCTTGCTCAGATCATTCCACAAGCTACAGAGTAAAACAGGAGTTTCCCCTGGCATTTTAGTTTGCTCAAAACAGAGAAGTGAATTCCATAGAATTAGACCTTATTTATGCTCCAAGTTGCATAGTGGAAACCATTTCCTGTTGGACACAGAGTGTGAGTGCTGGGGAGCACTTTCAATTTTTTTTTTTTTTTTTTGCGGTACTGGGGATTGAACTCAGGGGCATTCTACCTCCGAGCTACACCCCCAGCCCTATTTTTTATTCTTTATTTTGAAACCGAGTCTCACTAAGTTGTGGAGTGTCTCACTGGGTAGCTGAGGCTGGTCACGAACCCCGGATCCTCCGGTCTCAGCCTCCCGAATGCTGGGATTACAAGCGTGCGCCACCACGCCCGGCACCAGCACTTTCAATTTTTAACCTTGGCCACCTTTCTGGGTTTTTTGTTTGTTTGTTTTTGGTACTGGGGGTTGACCCCAGGAACATTCTATCTCTAAGCTACACTCCCAGTCCTAATTTTTTTTGTTTTGAAACAGGGTGTTGCTTAGTTGCTGAGGCTGTCCGCAAATCTGCACTCGTTCTATCTCAGCCTCTCAAGTATTGGGATTACAAGTGTGCACCACCTCCTGGCCTCCTTGACGACCTTTAAAAAAAATGTGTGTAGGGTAGTACATGTTATCCCCAGTACTATGCACACACACAAAAAGGGGAGGTGTAATGGTATAGTTAATGCTTTCCTGAGAGTCTTTATAATTGGACTCAGATAAACATGAAAGTCTGAGAAAATCAGAAATACTAATTTATTCATGTCTGCAGAGTTTTTTCATTGCTCAGAATATTATAGTAAATGTTTTGTGTTATTTTGTATATAATACCAGGGAATAACTAGCTGTAGACTCTTTAGTTTGGGAGAGAAGGCCCCTTTGTATGATGGTGGTGTGAGATAGTATTGTCATAATATCTTACTTCATGATCCATTTTCCCTTGGTTTATAGAGTCCCGAGCTACTTTGGGGAGCATCTTGTTGGATACCTAGGAATTATGTGTCCCTCACTCCATGGTATTTTTTTTTTTTTTTTTTGCGGTACTGGAGATTGAACTCAGGGGCATTCTACCTCCGAGCTATACCCCCAGCCCTATTTTTTATTCTTTATTTTTGAAACCGAGTCTCACTAAGTTGCAGAGTGCCTCACTAGGTAGCTGAGGCTGGCCGCGAACCCGGATCCTCCGGTCTCGGCCTCCCTAATGCTGGGATTACAAGCGTGCGCCACCACGCCCGGCTCTCCATGGTATTTTTACATTCTAATAGGAAATTTGAGTTGTATATTGGAATAGTGATTATCAGAACTACCAAAGCCAGAGCCAGGTGTGGTGGTGCACGCTTGTAGTCCCAGCATTTGGGAGGCTGAGACCGGAGGATCCGGGTTTAAGGCCAGCCTCTGCTACCTAGTGAGGAGGCACTCGGCAACTTAGTGAGACCCTGTTTCAAAATAAAGAATAAAAAATAGGGCTAGGGGTATAGCTCGGAGGTAGAATGCCCCTGAGTTCAATCCCCAGTACTGCAAAACAAAATTAGAAGATAAAATAGGGCTGGGAGTATAACACACACACACACACACACACACACATACACCGTAAAATAAACAACTCAGTTTAGTATTTATGAACCAGACAGTTGCTTAATTTAAAAGGAAGAATTGTAGTCCCAGCTATGCGGGAGGCTGAGGACGGAGAATTACAAATTGAAGGCCAGCCTGGGCATTTTAGTAAACTCTTGTCTCAAAATAAAAAACACAAAGGGCTGGAGATGTAGCTCATGGTGGTGTTCCTGGGTTCAATTCCCAGTACTGAGTGGGGAGATTGAAGATAAATTGAATGATAATTGTTTGAAGTACTTATTTTAGATTCCAATTTGAATTTGTTTACATTGCCTAGATTATTTTTCATTCATTTGTAAAATGTATAAAATGTCCATTTGTATAAAATGTACATTTTCAAAATGGGAAGTAGGATTACTTAAGGGTATTGTAATATATACAAGTAAAAAGATTGTGGTTGTATGCATCCTCTGCATATAGGCAAAACTTACCTGGTTAGTAAGTAAGCAATTAAAAGAAGCTTTCTGACCAGGCCAACTGCTTGAGAGGGGAAGGCCAGAGGATGCAAAGTTTTGTCTGGCCAATTTAGTGAGAGCCTGTTTCAAAATGAATAAAGGGTTGGGATGTAGCTCAAGTGGTAGAGGCCCTTGGATCTAATCCCCAGTACTGCAAAACAAACAAAACCCCCCAAATCCTCAAAACATTCTGTAGTATATGACTTACAGAACAACAGATATTTGTGTAGGGCACAGAAAGTAGAACTCTAAGGGGCAGGGGGTGTCAAGGAAACCTTAAAGGCATTGTATTTTAAGGGATGAATTAGAAGGATATTATTAGTTAAGGGAATAAATCTCACGTTCGAAATCTCAGCTCAGCGGTGGGAAAGAAGGTAGTATGTTAGGGGAACTCTAAATAGCTCTCGCTGATACAAATCCGTAGCTTTTGTAATAAGAGTCAGTGTACCTATATAATAAGCCTGATTAACCCTAACCCTGTGTAATATGCATAATAAAGACAGGCATTGTTATTTTCAGCTGGAAGGTCTCTTTGTTTTATGTCTACTCCAAGCACTCCTTTCACTTTTATGCTTCTAGTTGTTTGTGAAGTACTTATTAGCTTCTTGAGGTTAGGAATTATATTTTATTGATGTATGTGACAAGCATCACATTTTAAAGACAATTTTTTACAATTCAGTATGATAAGACCACTATTAAAAGTATAAAATTGCTTTCCATTCTGCTACTTCAATATTCAGTGAATATTGCTCATCGAAAGAATAGGGTTTTAAGTGGAGATGCAAAAACAGAGTAGGATATTTTGATCCCTTTCTTTCCTTTAGCTTATTATCCATGGATGTCAGAACTTTTTTTAAAAAGTAATCAAACATGTAATTTGCTTACGTGGCAGGCACTCACTCGATAAATTGTTTTTTTTCTTTTTGGTACTGGAGATTGAACTCAGGGGCATTCTACCTCCGAGCTACACCCCCAGCCCTATTTTTTTTTATTCTTTATTTTGAAACAGGGTCTCACTAAATCGAGGAGTGCCTCACTAGGTAGCTGAGGCTGGCCTTGAACCCAGATCCTCTGGTCTCAGCCTCCCGAATGCTGGGATTACAAGTGTGCGCCACCATGCCCGGCGATAAATTGTTAAAAGATTTGACAGGCAGTTTACATATAAAAGTTATATATACTAAATTAGCTTTTTGGGGAAAAAAACCTTTCAACATTTTAAAGAACTAGAGGAAAATTAAGAAAACAAGGAAACACTTGCTTATCTAGGCTACTAAAATATGACTCTAAAGAACATACATATATAAATTAATACAAAATTAACTGGGCATGGTGGAGCATGCTTATAATCCCACTACTTGGGAGGCTGACACAGGAGGATCACAGGTTTGAGCTAGCCTGGGCAATTTAGTGAGACCCTATTTAAAATAAATATAAAATAGACTAGCTCAGCAGTAGAGCAACTCTGGGTTCAATCCCCAGTACCACAAAAATAAATAAATAATAAGGGATTGAGGAAAAGATAGAATGACAATTATTTTGTTTTAAATTTGTATAAATCTCTCCCTTACCTACCAGATTTGAGTGATGTAGAAATTAGAAGATAAACTGGATGTGTTAGCACACACCGGTAATCCTAGTACTTGGGAGGCTGAGACAGAAGGATTACAGGTTCGAGACCAGCCTCAGCAAGTAGTGAGACTCATCAATCTAGTGAGACCTTATTTCAAAAATAAAAATAAAATAGGGCTGGGGATATAATTTGGAGGTACAATGCCCCTAGATTTAATCTCCAGTATAAAACACACACACACACACACACACACACACACACACACACAAGGAAATGAAAGAACAAAAGAAAAGGCAAAGGATTTTCTTAAAACAAGTTAGTATAGTGAAGTGGAAAAAATAATACTATAGTTTTGTATTGAGACTTGGGTAGTTGATGTCTCTGCAATACTCTTTATCCTTTTTTTTTTTTTTTTTTTGCGGTACTAGGGATTGAACTCAGGGGTGTTCTACCTCTGAGCTACACCCCCAGCCCTATTTTTTATTCTTTATTTTGAAACCGATTCTCACTCAGTTGCGGAGTGCCTCATGAGGTAGCTGAGGCTGGCCGCGAACCAGGATCCTCCGGTCTCAGCCTCCCGAATGCTGGGATTACAAGCTGGGATTACAAGCCTGCGCCACCCCACCATGCCCGGCTATGAGATTGCATTTTTGTTTGACACATTTCTCTAGCTTCACTCAATTGGTGGATCGTTAGTCACTTATGAATATTTATTAGGAGGCAACTTGTGCAGGGAGGGAATCCTGCTGTGCAAGCAACTTTATAGAAAGTAATATTCTTGATTTCTAGAGCTAGCATTTAAGTATATTAAAAAGTAATTTAGAAAAATAGATTTGATAATACCACTCTCAAATAAGGAATATAAGCATTTAGAAAGGCTTGCTTGTAAAGTTTTATGAAGGAGTCAAGTTTTAGGACTGACGGGTTAAATAAAACATCAACCAAACAAGTATTTAAAGGAAAAACCCCCAAGATTACTAAGGCCATTAAATTTATGGTAAAACTATTCATGGTAAAACAGCTTTTTGAAAAAAATAATATCTACAAGGCTTGTCACATTTCTTCAGACAGTCATTGTTGCCAAAGTTAGGGATAAAGTCATTTATCTGGGGAACTAGATCCAAACAGGCATACCCTCCTGTAAAATCTTAGGGTGCAAAGTACTCTCCTACCACACACCTTCCTCCCTCCAGTTATAGAACTTGCTGGATATCCTCAATCAAAATTGAGGCAAGTTGGGGCCCAATAGGTGAGCTTATAGTTCCAACTACTCAGGAAGCTGAGATAGGAGATCTGTTAACTCAAGCTCAGATATTGAAGACCAGCCTGGATAACATAGTGAGATCCTGTCTCTTAAAAAAAAAAAAAAAAAAGTTTTTCTTATGGTGCTGGGAATTGAACCTGGGGCCTCACATTTACTAGGCAGATGTTCTACCAGTGGGCTAAGTTCCCAGCCCCCATCTCTTTAAAAAATTTTTCTTTGAGGTAAAACAGTATCATTTTTCTTTCATAGACCTTCCTTATGTCAGGCTCCTGTCCCTTAATGCCCAGATTTGGCCATATAAGTTTGTTTAGTGATTTTCTGATTTTGTCTTTATTTTGGTCTTTTGAGCATTGATAGCTTACATTGGTCTAACGAAGTGTTAACTTCAGAGTCAACTTCTGTTGGGATATTTTGTAAAGATTTATTTATTTATTTATTTGTTTATCAGCTTGTCTTACATGGTTCTCTGAGATTCTTAAATATGTCAATGTTCCTGTCCTGTCAAGAAATGATATTATTCCCCTTAGGTTGAAATCCATAGTCTACAGAAGAGATACTAAATTGATTTCCTGTGAAGATTTAGAAGGCATCATTTCTACATTTGCGATGGAGTTCTTGTTCCCTATCATACCCAATTAAAAAGAACTTCTTTTTATTTATGTACGTATTTACTTTTATTGAGGTATACCAGAGCTTGAACCCAGGGGCATTATACCCCCTAGCCACACAACCAGTCCTTTTCATTTTAAAACAGGCTCTTACTAAATTGATGAGGGTCTTGCTAGTTTGCTGAGGCTGGCCTCAAACCTACAGTCCTCTTGTCTAAGCCTCCCAAGTGCTGGGATTACAAATGTCTAACACTGTGTTGGCAAAAGAGATTTCAACTGTCATATTTCTAGTATGGTATGTGGTTACAAATTTAGTTTATCCAATTTTATGTTGGTAGGAAGGAAAGTGGATTCTTATTGGAACAATATAAACTGATTTGTAAAAAAAAGGGGGGGGGAGGAGGGCCAATTATAATTTATACAGTACTTAGTTGTTACTCTAAGCAATTAATAGACAAGATCAATCATATATTCAGTATTTTTCTACAGAACATTCTTAAAATGTTTCTAGTAGTTTGTTAGCTTATTACCTATATTAAGGTTTTTTCACAGGATACTTTTCCCCCAGAATTGTGAGGGTATTGGTTTAAATTACTTAAATTACTACTTATACAATGTATATTTTAAATTGTCAGAGAAAGGTTAAGATGGTTTTTCTCTTAGGACTATTAAAAATAAAATATTAACCACAGTTAAATAAGTTCACTTAGTATAAGTAATTCTTGTTTTCCAGAGGTTGAGTTAAACAACTACTTACACAAAGTTGTCTGCGCTGAGCTAATAGAATTATGAAAATTCTTTTTTCTTTTTGTTTTTGGCCTTAGTGGGAATTGAACCCAGAGGCATTCTACTTCTGAGCTACACCTCCAGCACTATTTTTATTCTTTATTTTGAAGCAGAGTCTCACTAAGTTTGGGAGGGCCTCACTAAGTAACTGAGGCTGGCCGGGAACCTGCAGTCCTCTTGTCTTAGCCTCATAAGTACTGGGATTACAAGTGTGCGCCACCACGCCCAGTTGAATTATGAAAATTCTGAGCTATTCCTTTGATAAAGTTATGACAAATGTTGATTCATGAGAATAATGCCAGCTTTATACTAGGATGCTTGTCTGACTCCATGATTTTCTTCTATGTAAATAATATTAATTACAATGATTTGTTATAGGCTTATTTACTTATTTATTTATTCATTTATTTTTTGTGGTGCTGGGGTCAGGCCTTAGGGTGTCTTACACATGCTAAGTAATCACTCTGCCACTGAGCTACTTCAGCTCCTTTTAGTATAGTTCTTTAACTGAGGATTCTTTAATGTTTATTTAAAAGATACATTTTTCCTCATCAGGTATAGTAATAGCAAAAAATTTGACTCATTTGTTTCTTTTCTCTCATTGCTTTAGAGTGGCCTATTCTCTGTATCTTGTATGCAACTACTATCTTTAGAATTTTATTCACCAATATGGGTTTTCCCCTCTTGCTCTTCCAGGACCTTGGTTTTCTATGTGGTATATATTTTTATTGACTTATTCTTTTCCTGGGTGGAGGGGATCACATCAAATAGCTTTTTGAGAAAGGGTACCTGGGAAGTATTTGTTGTAAGACTATGTGTGTCTGAAAAATACCAAGCTATATTTTTGCTTGATTTGATAGTTTGGCAGGGTATAGAACATTAGGTTGAAATAATTTTCCTTCATAATTTTTAAAGGCATTTCTCCATTTTCTTCTTTTATCAGTACTGAGAATTTTGAATCCATTTCTGATTCTCTCCCACAATGGAAGCTTGTAGAATCTGTAGAATCTAGTGTTCTGAAATTTCATTGTAGCATGCCTTGGTTTGAAATCACTTCATTACTACTTGTTGACATTCATTAGGCTTTTTTGGTCTGACAATTCTTGCCCTTCAATTCTGTAAATTAATTCCTTCCTTCCTTCCTTCATTCCTTGTGTTGAGGTCTTCCACATGTGAAGCAAATGTTCTACCACTAAGCTACATCCCCAGCTCTGGAAAGTTTTCTTAAGTGATTTTATTAGTAATGTCTTTCTGCTGCCATTCTGATATAAATTTTTTGATGAGCACTCCACTTACATATTTTTTTCTCCTATTTGTAACTTTGTCCTTTTGCTCTGGTAGATGTCAACTCTGTCATCTAGTTCTAATTGAGTCTTTAATTTCTTTTATCATATTTATCTATCAGCTTCTATTTTTCTTTCCTATAGTATTCTATTCTTGAATTGAGTGTAGCATTTTCTTCTGTTTATATTAATGTCTTCTGAAGTTTTCTTCCTGCATAATCTGTTGATTTTCATATTTTTTAATTTTATTCTGCCTTCTATGTTAAACATTTTATTCGGTTGCCTTCATCTTCCTTGATTGACAGCAAAATGTGATGTAAAGGATGAAAAAGATTTGAATATCTAAATTCAGTAGTTTGGAAATTTTTTATAGGGTAATCTGGGATGGTTCATATATATGGAGCTTCTCACAAGACCTTAGGTCTTGTGTTTTGTGCTGCTCACATATCTCCAGAGAATAGGCTTCCATTTTCATACATGGAGAAGAAAAGGGTCTGATTGCCAGTATTCTGGGAGATATATGGAGGAAGAGGACCAAGATTTTCTGAAGTCATTCAGTGCCTCTCTCTCTCTCTTTTTTTTTTTTTTTATTATTATTCAGCATGGATTTGTTATAAATTTCTTGAGTACAACAGGGTTACATACACATTTATGACATATCGATCATTATCAGAGCACAATTAGCACTACTTCTTCGTTTTCCACATATAGTCCACATTCTTTTTTTTTTTTTTTGTGGTACTGGGGATTGAACTCAGGGGCATTCTACCTTCGAGTTATACCCCTAGCCCTATTTTTTTTATTCTTTATTTTGAAACCGAGTCTCACTAAGTTGTGGAGTGCCTCACTAGGTAGCTGAGGCTGGCTGTGAACCCGGATCCTCCGGTCTCAGCCTCCCGAATGCTGGGATTACAAGCATGCGCCACCACGCTGGCTTATAGTACACATTCTTAACATAGCCTGGTCAAGCAAACTTTCTAGAGTCATAAAACCATAAACCTTTAGGGTCATCTATTTACTTTTTAAGAAGTAGGAGGGTCTTTCATCTATGCTTCCTAGGAGCAGTCACCGGATTTTGAGACGCCAAAGTAGCCATAGCAGAATAATCAGTATAATTATTCATATATGCAGATAGCAACTGGCAGGAGGGAAAGGGCCCAGCTGGACTCACACAACTCCCCCGTTTTTATTTTATAATGCACGAAGGACTGTGCCTGTCTTAGGTCGTTTCAGTGCCTCTCTTTTTTGTACAAGATGTTATCTCTTTATTTTTGTGAGTGTGTGGTGCAAGGATTGAACTCAGGGTTTCCTGCATGCTAGCAAAGTGTCGCACCACTGAACTACATCCCTAGCATTGATAGTTTCATTTTTTTTTTTTTTTTT
>PVLC010024942.1:13927-24196 GCA_004027655.1 Graphiurus murinus
ACTGGGGATTGAACTCAGGGACATTCTACCCCCGAGCTACACCCCCAGCCCTAGTTTTTATTCTTTATTTTGAAACCGAGTCTCACTAAGTTGCAGAATGCCTCACTAGGTAGCTGAGGCTGGCCGCGAACCTGGATCCTCCGGTCTCAGCCTCCCGAATGCTGGGATTACAAGCGTGCGCCACCACGCCCGGCTCTGATAGTTTCATTTTTAATTGAGGATCTTGTCTTCAGACTTGTACTAGGTTTGGGGAAAACAAGTATGCACTGGAATTTGTTTGGTAAGGACATCTAGGGTATCTTACTGTCAAACAGCTTTTACTAGTATTTCCTAAGCCGGGTGTAGTAGCACACGATTGTAATCCCAGTACTTGGGAGACTGAGACTGGATCACAAGTTAGCGGCCAGCCTCAGCTACTTAGTGAGGTGCTCCGCACCTTAATGAGACCCTGTTTCAATATAAACTGGGGGTGTAGCTTGGAGGTAGAATGCCGCTGGGTTCAATCCTCAGCACCACTCATACACACACACATACACACACACACACACACACACACACACACACACACACACACTAACATTTCCTTTTTACTTTATCTTTCCACAACTGCCGCTTGGAATACAGTATTTTGGGGACTGCTAAGTTAGTTATCACTCATCATGTTTATCTACCAGCTTCCCAAATTTTTCTGGTCTTACTATTTTCCCTATTCTTTAGAATTTATGTCTAAAAATTCCTATGGTGTTAATGAGACTTGATTGAGGGAGTGAAATGAGATATAAGTGAATGAAGTGTTTTCAGTTCATCATCTTAATACCCTTTTGTATCTTTTCTCCTCTTAATATATGTAATATTGATGATGATGTTTTCTGAAGTTTCCTCCTTGCATACTCTGTTGCTCTGTGTGTGTGTGTGTGTGTGTGGTGTCCATGTGTCCATGTTTACTGTCCATGTGAGATACTTTCCTCAGTTACCTTTGTCTTCCTTGGTTGACTGCATAATGTGATGTGGAAGGTTAAAAAGTTTATTGGAATGTTTTCAACAATCTTTATAGCATGATCTGGGTGGGTCAATTTTAGGTATCCTAACTAATAAATGGAACATGTATTTGTTTTCTAACCAAATGTAGTGAAACTTTTTTTTAGGTTCTGTGGAATTTTTAATAATTTGCATATGTAAAATTTTCGAGTAGTAGCCGGGCGTGGTGGCGCACCCTTGTAATCCCAGCATTCGGGAGGCTGAAACCGGAGGATCCGGGTTCGCAGCCAGCCTCAGCTACTTAGTGAGGCACTCCGCAACTTAGCGAGACCCTGTTTCAAAATAAAGAATAAAAAATAGGGCTGGGGGTGTAGCTCGGAGGTAGAATGCCCTTGAGTTCAACCCCCAGTACCGCAAAAAAAAAAAAAAAAAAAAAAAAAAAATTCCGGTAGTGTAGTATATAAAAATGTAGTAGTTTATTTGAGATAATTGTCTTCTAGTTTTGTTTTGTTTTTCTCATTGCTGCTTATATAACTCCTGGCAGATGACTATATTTTCTGGACATAAAAGCAAAGAGATTGTAGCACTCTTTCTTAACATGGTTATTGGAAGAGTGAAATGAAAAGGAATTTGTGAAACATGCTAATTTTTAATTAGGAAGAAATAAAATATTCCATGTGATGAGAAATATAGGTTTTTACAGATAAATGAGATCATTACAAATGATCCTAAGATTTCTTATAAGATAATCTATGGCATTATATAGTCAAGGTGTATTCATTTAGAAATGTTAATAAAATTTAAAAGCAAATAATTTACTTATATTTTACAGTTTTCCATATAGTTCTTCAGAGATTAATTATTTTATGCATATAGTTGCTCCTGTGTAGTACCTATAAAAACACAATGAAGCCAGACTTGGTGGTGTGCTTGTAATCCCAGTTCTTGGGAGGCTGAGACAGGAGGATTTGGGTTCGTGTCCAGCCTCAGCTACTTAGTGAGGCCCTCTGCAACTTAGTGAGACCCTGTTTCAAAATAAAGAATGAAAAAATAGGACTAGGGGTATAGCTTGGAGGTAAATGCCCCTGGGTTCTATCCCCCGTAGCAAAAACAAAACAAAACAACAACAAAAAACCAAACAGTGAAAACTAGAAAGTGCTCAACAAAAGGTATTTTTTCACATCTTAGATTCTGAAGTGTACAGGCTTTTAGATGAAGGCTAAACACTTAGTTGACTTCTTAGAAAGTAAGAACAGAGAAGCTGGGTGAGGTACTTGGGAGACTGAGACAGGAGAATCTCAGGTTCAAAGCAAGCTTTAGCAACTTAGCAAGACCCTCAGTAATTTAGCAAGACTGTTTCAAAAATAAAAAATAAAATAGGGCTATGGGTGTAGCATGGAGATAGAAAGCTCTTGGGTCTAATTCAAGCACCCAAAACTAGCAAACAAACAAACAAACAAACAAAAAAACCAAAGTAAAAAAAATTAAAAAAGAATAGAGATTCTAAAAATGAAAGTTAATTAGATGTACAAATTTCTGAAATTTTTGTGGTAAAGACAAAAACACCAGGAATTAAGTTTTCAGTGATGAAATGAGGTAAGCGTAATGACAATATGGATAGAATCTTGAGAGAACAATTATACCTGGTTTGGGGAATCAGCAGAGTTAAGTAAGGAGAGTAGGGAGAGGATTGTCAGTGATAATTTAGATTGAATCTTGAATAGGATTTTTCAGGTGAACTAGGACAGTTTCTTTTGGGACAGAGAATGAAAGGGTTGGCATTGGCACCAATTATCTGAATAACAGCCTATCATTTTCTTTCCCTTTCTCCATAAGACACAGAAACAAAACCAATCTTACTACCCAATGGATAAAGCTCTATGGGCTGGGTCTGAGTGTGGTCTGAAGTACATTTCAGCTTTTAATTAGTTTTGCAAAGTCAGTTTCTGAGCCTGTTTCTGCATTATGAATTAGTGATAAAACTTGTTAGGAATAGTGTAATTCTTACAATTATTTCAATTCTTGAAATAGTTTGTATAAAACTTATTCATCAGGTAGCTCTAAATATTTTGGGTATTTGTAATCCCCCTCCATTAAATTTACATTCTAGGGCTATAGTAATATTTGTCTATTTTAATCTTCCCCAGTTTATCAACAACTTACTTTTTTCTTTTGATACTGGGGATTGAACTTAGGGGCATTCTACCTCCAAGCTATACCACCAGCTCTATTTTATTTTAAAATAGGGTCTGGCTAAGTTTCTGAGGGCCTCACCAACTTTCTGAGGCTGGTTCTTAAGTCTGCAGTCTCCTGTCTCAGCCTTCCAAGTACAGGGATTACAGGTGTGTGCCATCACGCCTGGCATCATCTTACTTTTCATGAATAGGCTTTGCTTGAGACCCCTTCAGAGAATCAGTTGTAGTTTTGAAGAAGTAATGTAGCTTGGATCAAGTTTTTTTTTTCCCTTCTTCTTTCTAATACAGTAGTTAGAGCAATTTTTACATGCATTATCCAGTTTGCCTCATGGAAAATGAATACGAACTTTTTTAAAGCTGAGTAATTTATTAGACTTCATTTTTTTTTTCTTTTTTGGTGGTGGTAGGGGTCAAACTCAGGGCCTAAGCTATATCCTCTGCCCTAATAGGTTTTTTTTTTTTTTTTTAAATATGGAAAATTTTGAATATATAGAGAAATAGAATGAAATAATCCCATATCTCATTACTCAGTTTGAATGATTTATGTCTCATAGGGGCCAATTTCCTTTTAGCTGTGTTCCTACCACCCTTAGAAAGCTTTAATAAATACCTACCTACATTTAGTGATGTATAAGATAGCTGAATAAGATAGCTAAAATTCAGGAAGGTAGAGAAAGAAAAAAGGAAAACATGGGTTCCTAGTGATGTGAACTGTCAAGTGAACATGTTCTTTTCTGTGCATTTGGCCCTTTCTTGATGGCTCTTGTCATTGCCAAGCTCATTTGTCAAGGATGTTCTCAAATTTGGCTTGCTAACATACATACTTTCTGACTGGGTTTTACCCTTTCTTGCTTTCTATTTTTTCTTCCTAGAGTATTTGCTTTGCACTAGTATTAAAATGTTGTAAGGTAGCCGGGCATGGTGGCGCATGCTTGTAATCCCAGCATTCGGGAGGCTGAGACCATAGGATTGGGGTTCTCGGCCAGCCTCAGCTACCTAGTGAGGCATTCTGCAACTTAGTGAGACTCAGTTTCAAAATAAAGAATTAAAAAAAAAATAGGGCTGGGGGTGTAGCTTGGAGGTAGAATGCCCCTGAGTTCAATCCCCAGTACCGCAAAAAAAAAAAAAAAAAAAAAGTAAGGTTTGTGGCAGGGCAATGGAATGTAATTTGCCCTGGGACCAAACACCTGGGAGATGTATTTGTGACCATCTGGACTACCAAAGAGAAGAAAATTTTATTTTTATGATAAATTACTAAAAATAAGTTTTGTTGTCATAGTAGCTCTAAAGACAATATTGTCAATATTCAAAACTTTGATTGTAAACTTTATCCATTCTGCTACATTTGTGCCCCTTGAGGCTTTAATTCTGTGAAGAAATCTTTACTTGGCTTTCTATAAATTGAAATTAACTTGATCAAATGATTATCAGGATTTAAATGACTTAATTTTCCAAACATTATAAAATTGAAATTCTTTTCATGATAAAGTATTATAAAAAATAAAAAAACAAAACAACTACCCCCCAAAAAGGCCTTAAGCTGGGTTTGACTTTTTTTTTTTTTTTTTTTTTTCTGGACTGGAATGGAGGCTTTCTTTCAGGCGAATTCCCTGATGTTTGCTCTGTGTGATTTGGCTCCATCTCTGTAACTGCTAATATGTGGCATGGATTTCAAGTTGTTTGGGATCTGGATGTGCCCAGAGTCTGTATTGCAGGTCCGGATTCAGAAGCTCTATGTTACAAACCTGGCTAGCTGCCTTCTGTTTTCTTTTTCTGTGTCCTGAGTAGCTGCATTGTTTGTTGCAATATATGCATTAGCTGCTGTGTGTGTTCAGTTTCCTGCAGGCTGACAAAGTGGGAGGGGCTTTGCTTGATACACAGCTGAGTTTTCACTGTGTGAGTTCTTGAGTGCACATTGCAGCCATCTTAATTACACTTTTGTGCAACTGAGACTGTGCAGCTGTCTCAAAATGGCTGCTAACCTGGTCTTTGTAGCTGCTTAGGCAGCAAGCATGCCAGTGAGGAGACTTGTCACATGCATCAGGACTAGAGGTAAGAACTAATTACTCTTTTTCTTTAAACAGTCTCATTAATAAAAGCATTTGAACCTAACAGTTTATATAGGAAGGCAAATTCAGAGCTTGCTTGCTAAAAAGTTGAAATGTTTGCTAGAACCTATAAGCCTGTATTGTGGAAACATTACATAGGATGGTGAGGTCAAAGGTTAAATTCCTATAATTTCTCACTGTTTCAGGCTCTGTCATTGCCTGAACATTTGATCACCTTAGTAGTGCTTTTCTGGCCCTAATTAGTGTAATACCCCTTCTTGTACATATTTTAGTTTGATATTTATTTGTAGAAATTAAAACATTATCTGAGTTTTTTTTTTTTTTTAAATAAAAGAAGCCATAAGTTTTGTTTGATGCAGAATACAAATTTTCTTTTTTTGTGAGGTATTGTTGGAAGCTTTGGAGGAAGAATGATAATTCTCTATATAAATCATAGTTAGAAAAATCATTTAATACTATAAGGTTTTTTTTTTGGTATCATGGGTTCCAAATCTTTCTTATACTGCCTCCTACGATATCCAATGCTTTCTTATTTTTTATGATATTCCACTTTTCTTTCTTCAGATTACTTTTTGCTTAAGTTAGCAGTCAGATTCAGATTTTTAATTTAGGAATAATTCACATCTAGGCCTGGATACTTCTTTATAGATATATTCAGATACCAATAGAAATAGAATAATCAATTGTTATAGTTTACTAAGTGATATTATCATGTCTTAAAAGTATTATTATTCAATGATTTTGTAAATTTATTTTCAGTTTTTTTGAAAAGCTTTGTTAGCACTGCTCTGAAGTAGAAACATTTATTGAGATACTATAAAATCTGTGGTTACCCAAAAAGGTGTGAAAATGAAATTCTTATGCAAAATTCAGATAGCAGAACATCTGTGAACATTTATATTTAAGTAGTGCTTAAATCATAATATTTTTTTCCTAAAACTTTTTTTCTAAATGATATACTCCTCTGCCTTTGTCCATAGCGTATTATGAATATATCCCTGACTAATATGAAATAGAACAGTAAGTTAATATGAAATAGAACAGTAAGTTCCAAACTTTCCAAATAGAGCAACTTTCCAAAAACTAACTTCTTACAAATTAAATTCTTATGGAGGATCTTAATCTATAAAAAAGAGGTACATATGATATTTTGTAGTTTTTTTTTATAGTGTAAACTTGTAACATTTACATGTCATAAGCATATTTAATAAAATGAAGACAAGCTGTTATGATGAATAAAACTTTGAAATGAGATCACATATTTATTACAGTTATAACTTATATTAGGATCCAGATCCAGTTTATTTATTTGTAGAACTCTAGCCTCAATGTCACTGGAATTCAGTTTGAAAATCATGGTTGAATGTCCCTTCTTTATGTTGTTTTGCTTTTCATGAACATCTGTCATATACATATATGACTTCGTAGGTTAAAATTGCTGCCTCTTCATAAACTTGTATTTTTATTTGTTCTCAGTTGTTTCTTAAAAATAACATAATTATTTTTGCTAACTTAGTGTTGTGTAACATTGTAGATTCTTATAATTTGAACATATTTAAATAATCTAGTCGTATATAAACTTGCTCCTAAAAGAGAAGAATTAAACAATTCAGTATGTGTAAGGGATTCTGACCATCATTCCTTTCAGTAAAGTAGTGCTCTGCAGTGAGTGTGACATAGAAAAGCAAATGTGTTAGGATCTTAGTCACTCTCATTCTCATGCTTATAGTATGAACAACTCACACTGTCTTGGTGGCAGGAGTAGGGAGAGGAGATTCTAGTATTTAAAATATGTATATTTAAAATTATATGATGCAAGCCAGCAACTTAGTTTTTTTTTTTTTTTTTTTTTTGCGGTACTGGGGATTGAACTCAGGGGCATTCTACCTCCGAGCTACACCCCCAGCCCCTTTTTATTCTTTATTTTGAAACAGAGTCTCACTGAGTTGTGGAGTGCCTCACTAAGTAGCTGAGGCTGGCCGCGAACCCGGATCCTCCGGTCTCAGCCTCCCGAATGCTGGGATTACAAGCGTGCGCCACCACGCCCGGCTTAGTTTAGTATTTTTTAAGGCTGGAGAAACACTGATTAGGTTGGAATTATTGAGCAATTTATGTTGGTTTCAGAAGGGGATCATCATCTACTTCTTTTATCTTCTATTGCTGACGAACATTTCCCCCTTCATTTAATAAGATTATTACTTGCACTTGGGAAAACACTAACTCTTTGTGGTCACTTAGGATGTTGTTGTTAATTCTTGCACTGCCATGTTGCATTTTTGCAACTATAAGCATAAACTAGACCTCACTGGGATTATTGCTTTGGGGTTGATGAAAGTTTTCACATTTTCTGCGAATTGCAGGTTGGCTATTATGCTGGATAACTGAGCCATAATATATTTGGGACTTGGATAATTGAGATTTTTCCTCCCCTTTTGTTTACTTTTTTCATAAGCCATTTTAATTAGCATAAACCTCAGGGAAATGCTAGAGTGGTGAAAAGTACATTGACCAAGAGTTGAAAAGCCTACGCCTATAATCCCTGTACTTGGGAGGCTGAGACAGGAGGATTGCAGATTCTAGGACAGCCTCAGCAAGTAGTGAGACTTGCATCAGTCTAGTGAGAGCCTGTTTCTAAAGAAGAAGTAAAATTGGGCTGAGGATGTAGCTCAAAGGTAGAATGCCTCTGGCTTCAAATTCAGGTTTGTTGTTGTTTTTGTTTTTTTGTAGTCCTGGGGATTGACTACATATTGACTTTCCCACATATTGATGAACTCATTCCATTTCTTGATTCTTGTTTCCTTCTCTATAAAACGAGGGAAAATCCTGTTTGGCATGAATGTGCTAAGAATTAGTTTACATAAAGTTTCTGACTAGTATCATAAAATATTACACAAATGTGCAATCTAGTTTTCCCATTAATACTTGAATTTTTTCAGTTTATTGCTTCTCAACTATCATCTACTTAGTCAAGTGTGACTAGATCAGAGTACTTTGAAAGAACTTGGGAAATTTTCATATAACTCATGCTCAGAAGCAAGAAGTGCTAACATTGATATATCTACTTAGTAATGTTCTGTATTCATGTTTGTATTGCTGGGCCCTACTCTGTTAAATAAATCAGCCCACTTTTACTGTGTATGGGCAATGACAGGTGTGTTTATTAAGTGAAGCCATAGAGAATGTTGGCATTACAGAATTAGAGAAGTAGGAGAACTGTTTCAGTTCTAGTCTGGCTGAGTCCTCCAAATACACTGTGAGAAAATAATTTCTCTAAAGGGATGACTTGAATTCAGGGACAAGTTTTTCCTGTGTTTAAGTATAGATGACATTGTTAAGAACAATAAAGTTCTCTTTCAGTGGCCACAAACCAGTAACCACCATACTTATTTTTAACCTTTAGCCATTCCCCATTTCTCTAGTTAACATTTAAAATTCTCAGATTTCACACAAAAATCTAGATGTCTCCCTTCTTAAACAGAAAATCGGACAAAGCTAGGCCTGTATTTCTGCTGAGAACAGTAATGGACACTATCACCTTCAGATAGGGCTTAGTTTTGCTCTCACATTTGGTCCTCTTCAACTGTTGTACCTTACCTACCGGGCTCCTAGGAGCATTTCCTTTTAAATTCCTACCTTGATTTAATGGCTGCTTTAAGTATCTAAAATATAGCCTCAAATCCGGAAGAAAGTAAACATAAGTAAAACCTAGAGTATATTTGATTGAAGAGACCTAGCATATGTTAAAACTGTTGTTTAGAAGATACGGCATTTGGTGACTTTTTACTTTGTCCTAATTTTTATATTAGAGTACTATGGGGCTGATTGAAGGAGAGCCACAGAAAGTGACAATTGATTCAAACTGAAGAGATTAATGAAATACTCATTAAAGCATGTAAATTCCTTGTGGTCTTTCAATGTAATAATCCATTCGCTTCTGTAAATGCTGTCATTGTGCTAAAGATAGCACTGCCTGTCAACTTGGTGGTTTTGGGATTTTTTTTGTTTTGTTTTGTTTTTTTTGGTGGTACTGGGGATTGAACTCAGAGGCATTCTACCCCCGAGCTACATCCCCAGTCCTATTTTTTTTTTTTTCTTTTGCAGTGCTGGGGATTGAACTCAGAGGTATTTTACCTCTGAGCTACACCCCCAACCCCATTTTTATTCGTTACTTTGAAACAGGGTCTCACTAAGTTGCGGAGTGCCTCACTAGGTAGCCGAGGCTGGCCAGGAACCTGGATCCTCTGGTCTCAGCCTCCCAAATGCTGGGATTACAAGCGTGCACCACCACGCCCGGCTCCAGTCCTATTTTTATTCTTTGTTTTAGGGTCTATTTTCTTAGGGTCTCACTAAGTTGTGGAGGGCCTCACTAAGTAGCTGAGGCTGGCTGCGAACCCGGATCCTCCAGTCTTAGCCTCTCAAGTACTGGGATTACAAGCGTGCACCATCACGCCTGGTCAGTTTGGTGTTCTTAATGATGATACCAAGCCGGGCGTGGTGGCGCACGCTTGTAATCCCAGCATTTGGGAGGCTGAGACCGGAGGATCCGGGTTCACGGCCAGCCTCAGCTTCCTAGTGAGGCACTCTGCAACTTAGTGAGACCTGGTTTCAAAAATAAAGAATAAAAAATAGGGCTGGGGGTATAGCTTGGAGGTAGAATGCCCCTGGGTTCCACCCCTAGTACCGCAAAAAAAAAAAAAAAGATGATACCAAACAAGAAAAAATTAAATTGTGTTATAGATATGCAGTTACTGAACAGGTAAGGGAAATAACATTGTATAAAGGGTTTTGACCAAGCATTTAAAATAATGAGTAAGTTTCCTAATAGTTCTTTTTTTTTTTTTTTTTTTGCGGTACTGGGGATTGAACTCAGGGGCATTCTACCTCCGAGCTACACCCCCAGCCCTATTTTTTATTCTTTATTTTGAAACCGGGTCTCACTAAGTTGCGGAGTGCCTCACTAGGTAGCTGAGGCTGGCCGCGAACCCGGATCCTCCGGTCTCAGCCTCCTGAATGCTGGGATTACAAGC
>PVLC010024943.1:7738-24206 GCA_004027655.1 Graphiurus murinus
AAAAAAAAAAAAAAAAAAAAAGGGTTAGGGGTGTAGCTTGGAGGTAGAAGGCCCCTGGGTTCAATTCCCAGTCCCACAAAAAGAAAAAAAAATGCAATTGATGTTTGCATCTGAAAATGTGTCGGGGGATAGTGAGAAAGCAGGACATGGGTGAAAAGGCGGGTCCTCTCTCCCACAATTTGTGTGTGTGTGGAGGGAGGATACTGGGGATTGAACCCAGAGGCAATCTACCTCTGAGCTACACCCCAGCCCTATTTTATCTTTCATTTCGAAATGGGGTCTCAGTAAGTTACCACGCACCGGCCTTCAGGCAGCGACCCTCCTGCCTCAGCCTCCTAAGTACTGGGATTACACGAGTGCACTACCACACCTGGCTTCTCCCAGAACTTTAAAATACTGGAATCTATTTAGCAAAGATACACTGAGGGTTGGCTGTGTATCAACTAGCGAGCAGAGCCCTGGAAAGATAGCCAAGGAGCTTCCAGTCCAGCAGAGGGAGACAGACATTAATAACAAAGAAAATAAGTTGCAGGTGTACTCACCCATCTCCCCGGGAGCTACTCTAGGGCCAAAAAGGCACGTGCAAGTGTGGGTAGCAGACACACTTTAACAAAGATGGGCGCCAGTAAAGAAGGAAGGGGAAGACACCCGGCTGTCAGAAACTTGGATTCCAGCCCCTATCTCTCCATGTGATTGGGCCAGTTGCTTCTGTGACTCTGTTTTCTCATCTATAAAATGGAAATAACAAGCCAGGCGTGGTGGCGCACACTTGTAATCCCAGGACTTGGGAGGCTGAGACTGGAGGATCTGGGTTCGAGGCCAGCCTCAGCTACTTAGTGAGGCCCTCTGCAACTTAGTGAGACCCTGTTTCAAAATAAAGAATTAAAAATAGGGCTGGAGGTGTAGCTCGGAGGTAGAATGCCCCTGGGTTCCATCCCCAGTACTGCAAAAAGAAAAAAGGGAATAACAGCACCTACCTTCAGAAAACTGAAGTTGAAAGTACCCAACACAGCACCAGGACATAGCAGACCTGGTGAAGAGACTCCTCTCCCTGTCAACGTACATCAGGCTCAGTCCATAGACCTTCACTGATGGGTGGAACTGTGTCCCCCCAAAAAGATATAGTAAAGCCAGGTACAGCGATGCATGCATGTGATCCCAGTGCTTGGGAGGCTGAGACAGGAGGATCACAGGTTCTAGACCAGCCTCAACAATTTAGTGAGACTCTCAAAACAAAAAAATAAAATGGGCTAGGTAGCTCAGAGGTAGAATGCCTCTGGGTTCAATTTCCAGTAACCACAAAGAAACAACAACAACAACAAAAAAGATAAAATAAAGTTCTAACCACCAATACCTTAGAAAGTGACCTTATTTGGACACAGGGTCTTTACAGATGTAATCAAGCGAAGATGAGGTCACACTGGGAGAGGGTGGCCCTAAAGTCCTTAACAGAAGGAAGAGAAGCCAGGCACCTGAAGGAGACCCTCAGTGACTTAGCAAGACCCTATTGCAAAAAAAAATAACAAGGGCTACAATCCCCAGTACCCAAATAAATAAATAAATAAATAGAACAAGTGAGAGAGACACACATAGGAGAGAGAAGGCGTCCAGTGACGATGGAGACAGAGAAGCAATGCACGTACAAGTCTAGGAACTCCAAGCGTTGGCAGGAAACCATCTGACGCTGGAAGCAACAATAGGCCAACAATAGGCCGTCCTGCACGGCCCCCAGAAAGAAGCCACCGCTAAC
This sequence comes from Graphiurus murinus, assembly GCA_004027655.1. Classification (NCBI taxonomy): domain Eukaryota; kingdom Metazoa; phylum Chordata; class Mammalia; order Rodentia; family Gliridae; genus Graphiurus; species Graphiurus murinus. The sequence goes on from PVLC010024943.1 coordinate 9,489, forward strand.
ACCTTGACTGCAGCTGTCCCCGCCCGCAGGACCTGGGGGTGTGAGCCTCTGTTTGAAGCCTTCCAACCTATAGTATGTTGTAACAGCAGCCTGAGGGAATAGAGAGGTCTTCCCACCCCACCCCCCTTTGAAATTGCTCACTGGCCTCAGGACACTTTTACAAATACAACTAATGAAAGACCTTCCAGGAAAGTCTATCACCAGTCTTAAGCTTTTGCAGAAGGAAGAGAAAGGGCGGGGCGTGGTGCCTCACGCTAGCTAGCTCCTAATCGCAGTACTTGGGAGGCTGAGACAGGAGGATACTGTTCTCGGCCAGCCTCAGCTACTTAGTGAGGCTCTCCACAACTTAGTGAGACCCTCTTTCCAAATAAAGAATAAAAAATAGGGCTGGGGGTGTAGCTTGGAGTTCACCTGGGGTTCAATCCCCAGTACAGCAAAAAAGAAGAAGAGGAAGAAGGAGGAGGAGGAGGAGGAGGAGGAGGAGGAGAAGAAGAAGAAGAAGAAGAAGAAGAAGAAGAAGAAGAAGAGGAAGAAGAAGAAGAAGAAGAAGGAGGAGAAGAAAAACAACATAGTCCAGGAGGTCAGGACCAGGTCCTCCACAGCAGAGGCTGGGTCACACGCCACACACTGGTGACAGAAGGAAGCTGAGGTTTTGTTTGTTTTGCAATACTAGGGATTGAACTCAGGGGCATTCTACCTCCAAGCTACTATTTTACTCTTAATTTCGAAACAGGGTCTCTTTACTTTGAAACAGGGTCTGAGTCGCAGAGGGCCTCACAAGTTGCTGAAGCTGTCCGAAAACCTGGATCCTCCTGTCTCAGCCTCCCAAGTACTGGGATTACAAGCATGTGCCACCACACCCAGCTTAAACCCCTAAACTCCGTTTTTCAAAGAAAAGAAGAATGCTCCTGGGTTCAATCCCCAGTACCAAAAAGAAGGGGGAGGGGGAAGAGGAGGGGAGAGGGAGGGAAGGGGAAAGGGAGGAGGGACTGGAGAGGGGAGGGGAGGAAGAGGCCTCTACCATCTACCTTTCCTGCTTCTTCCCCATTCCACCAGATTTCCTGGTTTCACCTAGCTGCTTGGAGAACTCAAAGGAAAGTTCCAGTGTCAAGGAATTCAACTGTGGAATTAATGACTCAATAGGCCCAGTTCTAATAAGGTTACCAAACCAGTCTGCCAGGTGATAGATCTTAGAAACAAGTAAAAAGAGGAAATAGCAGAGAGGACACTTTAGGACCCACAATCTCTGCAGGAAGCAGGCAATTTTTTTTTTTTTTTTTTTTTTTTTTTTTTTTTTTGCAGTACTGGGGATTGAACTCAGGGGCATTCTACCTCCAAGCTATACCCCCAGCCCTATTTTTTATTCTTTATTTTGAAACCTCACTAGGGCAGCACCAAGCCTGAGGAAGTCAGAACTCAGGGAAGGATGTCAGCTGGAGAAAAGACAGCGATGGCCAGATAATGGGTCAGTGGCAGAGGTTTCTGCTGGATCAAGAAGCTGCCTGGGATGCTTTGGTTGGATCACCTGTCTCCGGTTTCCTGGCTCACCCTGGAGTGCGCCCTTCAATGCATTTCATGGTTCCCCTCTCGGGGACTGCTGACCTAGGTGGCAGAACTCTCCAGCGTCCGCTGCCTGCCTCTTCTCTGCCTGGGAGCAGCTCCATCACAGAGTCCAACAGCAAAGGAAGTTTAAAGAAAGGCAATGGGTCAAGCCAAAGAAGCCCCATAGTCAAGTCCCTTACCTGACGTAGGGTGATGAACCCACCTTGAATGGGAGTCCATTCAACATTGAAAGCAAAAGGAAAAGAAGATCTCAAGCTAGGTGTGGTGGCACATGCTTGTAACCCCAATAGTTGGGAGTCTGAGACAGGAGGATCATAGGTTTGAAGCCAGCCTCAACAACTTAGTGAGACCCTGTTTTAAAATAAAAAATAAAAAGGTCTGTGGGTGTAGTTTGGAGGTAGAATGCCTTTTGGTTTAATCCTCAGTACCAGAAAAAAGAAGAGAAGGAAGAGGAGGAGGAGGAGGAGGAGGAGGAGGAGGAGGAGGAGGAGGAGGAAGGCCTCCTCAGAAAGGAGAGCTCAGGAATCTTAGAATCTGAATACTCCACTGTTAGAGAACTTCTGGGTTCCCTGCTTGTTTAAAATACAAGAAGTGGACACTGAGCCAGGCGTGGCAGTACACACCTATAATCCCAGTACTTGGGAAGCTGAGACAAGAAGATTGCAAGTTCGAGGACAGCCTCAGCAAGCAGCGAGACTCTTATCAACCTGTTTCAAAATAAAAATAAAAAATTGGGATGGTGGTATAGGTCAGAGGTAGAATGCCCCTGAGTTCAATCCCCAGTACCACAAAGAAAAAGAAAAGCTGACATTGAGAATGGCCCCAAAGCCAGTGACTGCCTGGCCCTCTGTCCCTAGCCGGCCACTCCTTGCACTGTCCCACCTGCCTGCAAGGAACACAAAGAGATGGCAGGAAGCCGGCTCCCAAGGGCAAACCAAGCCCATGTAAGCTGAGTCCTTAGAGTAAGATGGACATTCAAAGAGGCCTTGCTAGCCATGGTCCCCTTTGAGTCCAACAACCAGCCGGGTCTACATCACATACTTCAGGGAGAAAGCCAATGAAACCAAACATCCTGGAAAAAATCTCATACTTAGCTTTGAAAGGTGGGAGACACCGAATTCCCTCCCCCCTCCACCCCCCAGAGAGATGATCCCTGTGCCCCAGCGTTCACACCACAAGGGTAGGTGCCCTTGCCCTGCCAGGCTGCCCCATGTCTGTTCGGTTGAGTTTGGTTAGTGTGAACACACCCTCTGGATAGGAGTGTCTGTGTGTCACCCTAAAAGGATCCATGCCAGGCTCTGCACAAGAGAAATCAAGTTCTGCTGAGCTCGGAGCAAATGTGTCTCCTTGCTGGTGTTCCCGGGGTTCCTGTGTGTGAGGACTTCTAGTAAAACACTTTCCATATTTTGTGTGCATGCGGTACCAGGGATTAAACTCATGGGCATTCTACCTTTGAACTACACCCCTATCCCCTTTTTTTTTTTTTTTTTTTTTTTTTTTGCGGTACTGGGGATGGAACCCAGGGGCATTCTACCTCCGAGCTACAGCCCCAGCCCTAATTTTTATTCTTTATTTTGAAACAGGGTCTCACTAAGTTGCAGAGGGCCTAAGTAGCTGAGGCTGGCCTCGAACCCGGATTCTCCTGAATCAGCCTCCCAAGTACTGGGATTACAAACTTGCGCCACCACACCCAGCTCCATTTTCTTTGTATTCTGAAACAAAGTCTCACTATGTTAGTGTGTGCTGGCCTTGAATCTGCAATCCTCCTGTCTCAGCTTCCCAAGTACTGGGAATACAGGGGTGTACCACTGTACCTGTCCACTTTCTATATTATTTGAATTTTATGTATATTACTTTTCCCTATTCCCTTGCCCCACCCCCAATTTTTTTCATTTTTGTATTTTGTTGTTGTTTTGAATTGTTTTGTTTATTTGTTTAGCTGGTTGGTTGGTTAGTTGGTTTGGTTTTTCAGTGCTGGGGACCAAACCCAGATCCTCACACAGGCTAGGCAAGTACTCTCCCACTGAGCTATCCCCATCTCCTCTCCCAACAAGTTTCTTAAAAGCTGCTTTTCCAGCCGGGGGTGGTGACACACACTTCTAATCCCAGTACTTGGGGAGGTTTAGACAGAAGGATAGCAGGTTCGCGGCCAGCCTCAGCTACTTAGTGAGGCCCTCCACAACTTAGTGAGACCCTGTTTCAAAGTAAAGAATAAAAACTAAGGCTAGAGGTATAGCTCAGAGGCAGAATGTCCCTGGGTTCAATCCCTAGTACCGCAAAATAAATAAGTAAAAAGAATTTAAAATACGGCTGGAGGTGTAGCACGGAGATAGAATGCTCCTGGGTTCAATCCCCAGTACCGCAAATTAATTAATTAATTAATTAAAAGAGACTGTGTTTCCATTCTTTGGTCTCACAGCTAAGAGCTCTGCCAGTACAGACCAACAATAAGCCCAGCAGAGATGACACGCAACTTTGGGGCAGAGAAGCATACAGGCAGAACTGGCCCCAGCCCACTCCATAGAAGAACTTACCTGTTTTTTTTAACATTTATGTTAAAAATGTGAGAGCCAAGCCAGGCATAGTGACACACGCTTTTAATCCCAGTGCTTGGGAGGCTGAGACAGGAGGATCCCAGGTTCAAAGCCAGCCTCAGCAACTTAGAGAGACTGTCAGTAACTTAATGAGACCCTGTTTCCAAATAATAAAATAAAAAGGGCCAGGGGTATAGTGAGGAGGTAGAATGTCCCTGAGTTTGACCCTCAGTAACACAAAAATAAATAAATAATATAAAAATGTGACAGTCAAAGAATAGCCCTTTCCAACTACAAAATTCTAAGAATGATTCCACAGGCTAAATATTCCAGGTATTCCAACGGAGAGCTGGGACCAGCCCATTCATTTTCCCAGATCAGATCTCTAATGCTTGCCAGATATCACATATAGGTGGAGAGAAGATTAATTCTCTCTCTGGGTTCCTGCCCAGTCCTGCAATGAGGGAAAGCCTGGATCTTCCAAAGGAAGTGTCATGGCTATAACAGCGCGGAGGGCTCTTTTTCCGATTCAGAAACTCGATCCCCCCCCCCCCCCAAGTTAGGTCTAAGCAAGCTCACAGTCAGTGTTGTGATCTTGGCTTCCTAGGAGTGCTGCAAATTCCTGCTCGCCACAAATACACTATGGGGTGACCAGGACTACAGGGAACAGCAGCCTGGGATGAGCCTGCAGGCCAAGGGAGGTATGGTTTAATCCTGGTAGAGGTTAAAGGGCATTGCCAGGAGACTAGGCATGCCTGCTGAGGAGCACAGAACCCAGTCCTTGGGGGTAACTAACCCATTCTCTAACACTTTTCAAAGATGAGCTGTCACTCTGTCAAAAAGAAGGTGGCTCAGCCAGGCCTAGGGGTACACACCTGTAATCCCAGTACCTGGGAGGCTGAGACAAGAGGATCACAGGTTTGAGGCCAGCATCAGCAACTTAGGCCTTCAGCAACTTAGCAAGACCCTGTTTCACTAAGCAGCTGAGGCTGGGCATGGTGACGCACGCTTGTAACCCCATCATTTGGGAGGCTGAGACTGGAGGATCCGGGTTCGAGGCCAGCCTCAGCTGCTTAGTGAGGCCCTCTGCAACTTAGTGAGACCCTGTTTCAAAATAAAGAATAAAAAATAGGGCTGGGGCTGGGGCTCGGAGGTAGAATGCCCCCAGGTTCCTTCCCCAGTACAAAAAAAAAAAAAAAAAAAAAAAATTTTTTTTAAGTAAAACAGGACTGGGGGTATAGCTCAGAGGTAAAGCGCCCCTGGGGTTTCATCCACAGTACTGCAAAATAAATAAATAAATAAACAAACAAATAAAAGAAGGTGGCTCAGAGGGGTGCAGGTTACCCAGCTGGCTATTTCAGAAGCTAACCCACGAGCAAGGCACAAATCCTCCAAGTTCAAAATACCAGTGTAGAAACAAAAGCAGCGCGGTAGGAGGACTGGAGGCCCTTCTCTGTTAGCTTGGAGGAGATTGAAACATAAAACTGGCACAGTGGGAAACCTCCCACTTCCCACTTAGCTCAACCCAGAGTAACTAAGTTCAGCACTGGAGAGTCCCTGAGCGTGCAGAGGCTGCTGAGTTCCCCAGAGGCGGGGACAGCAGGGCCTGACCCCATTGGGTTTTTCTATGTTGAGATCCTGAATCCTCCCTGTCTTCTTCGGATGCTCAAGTAGCACTCCTAGCCCTCCTGTTTTGCAGGCTGTGATACTTGCTAATAACTCTTCAGTCCAGAGGGGAAAAAGTAAAAAAATAAAAAGGAACCTGACCCTCTGCCCAGCAGCTGAGAACTTGCCTGCCGGTGAGCTTCTCAACACAATAGGTTTCCCTCCCCACCAGCAAGATAGGAAGGATCCCTTTCAAAGAAATTAGCAAGTCTCCCTTACTAATTTTGTTAGTCTCCAACAGTCCTGCCCTAGAGACCTCGGAAGTACTAAAAATAAAAGGATATTGTCCTTGTCACAGGGGACTCAGGCTACAGAGAAATGAACACCACAGGGACCCAGAGCTGCATCTCATGGGGTGCAGCTGAGAGCAAAGAGGGTTCAATCACAAGGTCAAACAAGCCACTTAGCCACACTCAATTTCCTCACTTAAGGCTGGGGGTGTAGCTCAGTGGCTGTGCATTGCCTTGCATGTACAAGGGCCTAGGTTTGATTCCTCAGCACTGCTGCAAAAGGGAAAAAAGAAAAATCAAGTTCCTTGTCTGTAGAGTAGAAACCATGAATCTACTTCATAGTATTAATGTAAGGATTTCATATCTAACTCCTGCAATTAAAAAGAAAAAAAGCTCAGCTATAGACAAGAGATGTCATTTTCAGCATGAATAATTAGAATTCAGCCAGGCATGATGGCACATGTCTGAAATCCCAACACTTGAGAGGCTGAGACCAGAGGATCACAGGTTCAAGGCGAGCCTCGGCAGCTTGGCGAGGCCCTCAGCAACTTAGTGATACTCTGTTTCAAAAAAAAATTAAAAGCTAAGTGTTGTGGTGCACACTTGTCATCCAGTACTTGGGAGGCTAAGATAGGAGAATTGCAGGTTTGAGGACAGCCTCAGCAACATAGCAAGACTCTCAGAAACCTAGTGAGACCCAGTTTAAAACAAAAAATAAAGCCGGGCATGGTGGCGCACGCTTGTAATCCCAGCATTCGGGAGGCTGAGACCGGAGGATCCGGGTTCGCGGCCAGCCTCAGCTACCTAGTGAGGCACTCCGCAACTTAGTGAGACTTGGTTTCAAAATAAAGAATAAAAAATAGGACTGGGGGTGTAGCTCAGAGGTAGAATGCCCCTGAGTTCCATCCCCAGTACCACAAAAAAAAAATAAATAAATAAGCCTGGCATGGTGGCGCACACCTATAATCCCAGGACTTGGGAGGCCAAGACAAGAGGATTACAGGTTTGAGGATAGCCTCAGCAAGCAATGAGACTCTCATCAACCTAGCGAGACCGTTTCCAAATAAGAAATAAAATCAGACTGGAGGTGTAGTTCGAAGGTAGAACACCTCTGGGTTCAATCCCAGTACCACAAAAAAAAATCAATAATAATAATAATAATAAAACAGGGCTGGGGGTGTAGCTCAGAGGTAGAATGAATGCCCCTGGGTTCAGTCCCTAGTACCAACAAAATAAAAAATAAAATAGGGAGCCGGGTGTGGTGGTACACACTTGTAATCCCAGTACTTGGCAGGGCTGAGGCAGGAGGATCACAAGTTCACAGCACACCTCAGCAACTTAGTGAGGCCCTCCACAACTTAGTGAGACCCTGTTTCAAAATAAAAAAATAAAATAGGCCAGGTGCGGCAGCACATGCTCGTAATTTCAGTATTTGGGAGGCTGAGACCAGAGGATCTGGATTCGCGGCCAGCCTCAGCTACCTAGTGAGGCACTCCAGAACTTAGTGAGACCCTGTTTCAGAATAAAGAATAAAACATAGGGCTGGGGGTGTAGCTCAGAGGTAGAATGTTTCCGGGTTCAATCCCCAGTTCCACAAAATAAATAAAAAAGTAAGTAAATAAATAAATAAATAAAATAAGGCTGAGGGTGTAGCTTGGAAGTAGAATGCCTAGTTCAATCCCAAGTACCTCAAATAATGATGATGATGATGATGATGATGATGATGATAATTAGAATCCACAACCAGGCCCAGCCACTGGGTAACCAACAGAGTAAAGGGAAAAAATTAAACATATTCTAAAGACAAGCTAGCATGCCATGTACGAACACGGGGAAACCTTGGTCACACAGATGACTGCCTCCACCAGGCACATGCCGCAACCCTCGGAATTGACAGAGATCCTCTCAGTGTGGACTTTACAGAGATGTGCAAGGAAAAAGAGGAAATCAGTAGGGCGGCATCACCTCATTAGATGCTCAAAACCTCTGAGGTTTTTTGAGCTGGGGAGATCTTCAGAGGTGACGGGTCCAGCTCCTTTGCAAAGCTGATGTCCACAGCAGTAAATGATTGACGTGTTCAGGGTCCCGCGGCTTGCTGCAGACGGGGTCTGATTACAGCCCAGGCACTAATCACGGCCCTCAGGTTGTCAGCAACTACAGCTACTTCTCCTCCCAGCAGGGATTGGCCAACTGCGCTGGACGAGTCCCCATCCCCCCGCTCATCTCTCACTCTCCGTTCACTCTCATTGACACCCACCTGCACGCACATACGGCTCACGCTTGCACACCTTTCTGTTCTTTTCGCATCCTTCTCTATCTTTTTTACACATTGCAGGTTGGGCGTGGTGGCCCACGCTTGTAATCCCAATGACTGGGGAGGCTGAGACCGGAGGATCCGGGTTCGAGGCCAGTCTCAGCTACTTAGTGAGACCCTGTTTCAAAATAAAGAATATAAAATAGGACTGGGGGTATAGCTCAGAGGTAGAATGTCCCTGGGTTCGATCCCCAGTACTGCAAAAAAAAAAAAAAAAAAAAAAACACATTGCATAAAATGGACCATTTTAACCCTTTTTACCTGTGCAATGCAGTAGAGTAAAGTGCATTCTTATTATCGTGCAAACATCACCACCATCTTCTTTCCATCTTGCAAAACTGAAAGCCTGGCCAAGGTGGTGGGCACTCCTATCACCCCAGCAGAGGCAGGAGGCTCTCGGCTCACAAGTTCAAGGCTAGCCTCGGCAACTTAGGCAGACCCTGTCTCAACAATAATAATAACAGTAAAAATAAAAAGGGCTGGGGATGTAGTTCAGTGGTAGAGTGCCCCTGGGTTCAATCTCTAGTATCACAAATTTTTTTAAAAGGAAAGTCTGTATCTATTCAATACTAACTCCTTTGAATTTGGCGACTCTGGGTGTTTTGTACAAGTGGAGTTATAAAGGATATTCCTTTTGTTACTGGCTTATTTCACTTAGCACAATGTCTTCAAGGTTCATCTATGTTGTTAGCATGTGTTAGAACTTCCTCTCTTTTTAAAGCTGAGTAATTGAGGGGAGGCGGTCCTGGGTGGAACCTAGGGGCATTCCCTTTTTATTGTTTCTTTTGCAACAGGGTCTTACTAGCGTGCTGAGAGTCTCGCTAAATTGTTGAGGCTGGTCTTTGTCTCAGCCTCCCAAGTACTGGGATTACAGGCATGCACCACCACACCAGGCTCTGAATACTATTTCATTGAATGTACGTGCACATTTTGTTGATGTATTTGTCTTCATCCACCAGTAGACACTGGGCTGCTTCCACATTTCAGCTATTGTGAATAATACTGTTATAGGTGTAGAAATTGTCTCTTCAATTCCCCGCTTTCGCTTCTTTTGGGTACACCCAGAGGTGGAATTGCTGAATCACATGGTAAATCTATTTTTAATTTATTAAAGTACATGTATCTTTTAAAAATTATTATCACACTTCTCCATAACTATAATTAATAACAAAAAAGTAAGTTTTAGTTTTTTATTCAACTAACATTTCTTAAACATCAGCAATGTGCTAAGCCTGGGGCAAGTTAGCAGGGAAACACTTAGTCCTCAGGACACTGTCTCAGGGCTTACAGTCCAGTGGAGCAGAAGGGAATCAGACCATAGGCAGAGGGCGGGGACGGACAGACAAGAGTACACCTGACACCCAGCAGTAACTCAAACATCAATCATAAGCTGGGCATGGTGGCACATGCTTGTAATCCCAGCATTTGGGAGGCTGAGACCGGAGGATCCAGGTTTACAGCCAGCCTCAGCTACCTTTTGAGGCCCTCTGCAACTTAGTGAGACCCTGTTTCAAAATAAAGAATAAAGCTGGGTGTGGTGGCGCACGCTTGTAATCCCAGCATTCGGGAGGCTGAGACCGGAGGATCCGGGTTCTCGGGTTCTCGGCCAGCCTCAGCTACCTAGTGAGGCACTCTGCAACTTAGTGAGACTTGGTTTCAAAATAAAGAATAAAAAATAGGGCTGTGAGTATAGCTCGGAGGTAGAATGCCCCTGGGATCAATCCCCAGTACCAAAAAAAAAAAAAAAAAAATCAATCATAGAATGCAAAGGCTTCCTTCCTACCCTCTGAGCTATACCCTCAGCTCTATTTTATCTTTTATTTTGAAACAGGGTCTCATTAAGTTGTGGAGGGCCTCACTAAACTGCTGAGGCGGGCCACAAACCTGCAATCCTCCTGTCTCAGCCTCCCAGGTACTGAGATTACAAGTGTGTACCGCCACGCCCAGCTAACGGAGAGGCAGTTCAGAGTGGCCGCCCAGGAGAGCATCTATCTGTGCTATGGGTTTAGTGTGTGCCTCAAAACAGACATACTGAGGGAGCCAGGCATGGTGGCACATGCCTTTCATTCCAGCTACTTGGGAGGCTGAGGCAGGAGGATCACAGGTTTGAGGCCACACTTGGCAACTTAGTGAGACCCTGTCTCACAATAAAAAGGGCTGGGTATGTAGCTCAGTGGCAGAATACCTCTGGGTTCAATCCTCAGTATAAAATATATAGTTTTTGCCCAGTGTGGTGGTGCACGCTTGTAATCCCAGCATTCGGGAGGCTGAGACCGGAGGATCCGGGTTCAAGGCCAGCCTCAGCTACCTAGTGAGGCACTCCGCAACTCAGTGAGACCCTGTTTCAAAAATAAAGAATAAAAATAGGGCTGGGGGTGTGGCTCGGAGGTAGAATGCCCCTGAGTTCAATTCCCAGTACTGCAAAAAAAAAGAAAAAAAAAAAAAATATATATATATATATATATATTTTGTACTGTAATATACTACATATATATGGTATACTGTATATATGCACACCTATAGATATGTATGTACTAGTGGTATACATATGTATAGTATATGTATGCATGTATATATCTAATATATGTATGTATTATCTAATATATGTAGTATAGTATATAGTACCATATATATCCAGTATACTATATATATGGTAGTGTACTAGATACATATTATGGGATGGGGATGTAGCTCAGTGGTACAACCCTTGCCTAGCATGCATAAAGCCCTGGGTTGGATCCCCAGTACCACAAAAAGAAAAAAGAAAAAGATATGTTGCAGTCCAATCTCCTGACACCTGTGACTGTGGCCTTATTTGGAAACAGGCCCTGGGCAGACGAGATCAAGTTCGGATGAGGTCCTGCTGATGTACAATAGGTTCTATTCTGATGACTGGTGTCCTTATAAAGAGAGAAATTTGGACAGAAACAGATACAGGGAAAGAAAGACCTGTGAAGAGAGGCAGGGAGCCACAAGCCCAAGAGGTCCGCGTCCCCGCCTCCATCGGGAGCCTCCCTCAAATCACCCCACCAGGTGTGGTTACCAATTGTCCCTACAGGTGGCAGTGGGCATGTCGTTGGCATGTGGAGTGTGATACACTGCAGGACATTTTATCAAGGGAGCTCGATGCTAGAAACTCAGCCTGGCCCCACCAGGCACTGCACTGAATGCTAATGTCTCCGCACAGATTTCTAGTGGACCCGGACAAAGACGTGTGCACCCCCAGGAGGGGACGTGTCTTGAAGCCACGTCACATAAAGAGAGGTGAACCCAGGGGTGTTCTACCTCTGAGCTACACCCCCAGCCATTTTTGGTTTTTAATTTTGAAACAAGGTCTCACTCAGTCACTGCAGCTGGACTGGAACCTGCAATCCTACCATCTCAGCTTCCCAAGGGCTGGGATGACAGTGTGCACCACCACCGTCTGCTCTTACAAGGTACATTAAATACATTTGGGGAGCCAGGCATGGCAGCATGCACCTGTAATTCCAGTACGTGGGAGGCTGAGACAGGAGCAGCCCAGGAACAAGGCTAGCCTCAGCAACTTAGTGAGACCCTGTTTCAAAATAAAAAATAAGCCGGGCGTGGTGGTGCACGCTTGTAATCCCAGCATTTGGGAGGCTGAGACCGGAGGATCCAGGTTCGAGGCCAGCCTCAGCTACCTAGTGAGGCACTCCGCAACTTAGTGAGACCGTTTTAAAAAATAAAGAATAAAAAATAGGGCTGGGGGTATAGTTCAGAGGTAGAATGCCCCTGAGTTCAATCCCCAGTACCGCAAAAATAAATAAATAAAAATAAAAACATTCGGGAGGCTGAGACCGGAGGATCCGGGTTCGCGGCCAGCCTCAGCTACCTAGTGAGGCACTCCGCAACTTAGTGAGAACTCGGTTTCAAAATAAAGAATAAAAAATAGGGCTGGGGGTATAGCTCGGAGGTAGAACGCCCCTGAGTTCAATCCCTGGTACTGCAAAAAAATAAAAAATAAAAAAATAAAAAATAAAAAGAGCTGGGAGTATAGTTCAGAGGCAGAACGCCCCTGGGTTCAATCCCTGATAGCAATAAATACATTTAGGGTATATGTACTTCTCTATAATGGGATTAAGTGAAATGGAGAACCCCCACAGTCAGGACTATCACTAACTATACCTGCTGAGATGGGGGGGCTCACCCCAGCAGAATTACGCACTTAGGGAGTCGCCTTCCCAGCTGAGAGAGGGTGGACCCTTGGGTGCTGAAAAATCCCTACGCGTGTAACACAGAGGTCAGAAGCAGGCAGCCCCGGCACAGGGGAGCACACCCAGCCCTCCCTGAGCGCTGCGAAGCCCCCGGGGCCGGCCTGAGGCCACGTGAGCAGCCAGTCACCTGCCTGGCACAGGCGCCACTTCCCACCCGCTCACGGGCACCCAAGTGTTCCAGCACCCATCAGCGCCTCCCCCGCCACTGTCAACACAAACACCCACACCCAGGCAGAGTAAAAATAACCAGGCGCCTCACAGATCGCTCCCGCCAGCCTCAGGCCCCATCCCTTCCCAGCTGCCTCGCCAGTCCCCTGGGGACCCCTGGGGGGCCTCAGAGAGCAGGGACAGAGGAGGGGAGGGGTCAAGGAGTGAGGGGCCGGGGGAGGGATTCATCCTTCATCCTTTCTTTCCTTCCTTTCTTTCTTTCTTTTTTTTTTTTTTGGTACTGGGGATTGAACTCAGGGGCATTCTACCTCTGAGCTACACCCTCAGTCCTATTTTTTATTCTTTATTTTGAAACAGGGTCTCACTAAGTTGCGTAGGGTCTCACTAAGTTGTGTAGGGCCTCACTAAGTAGCTGGGTCTGGCCTTGAACCTGGATGCTCCCGTCTCAGCCTCCCAAGTACTGGGATTACAAGTGTGCACCACCAGGCCAGCTAACATGGCTCTAAATTGCCGAGGCTGGCCTTGAATCTGCAATCCTCCTGTCTCGGCTTCTCAAGTGCTGAGATTACAGACACAGACACCGTGCCTGGTGGAGACAATCTTTGAATTGGATAAAGACAGGGGGATGAAGACACGGCCCTCCCCTGTGAGCAAAGCCAGGACTGCACACTCCTCTCCCTCGAGTGGCCCCACTTCCTATGGTAACGATTCTTTCTACCAGGTGCTCGGAGACCCCCAGAACTTCAGGGAGAAGTCAGTTGATTATGGCACTGATGGCGCCCTCTGTCAGTCCTTCAGTCTGTCTATTCCAGACAGATCTACTAGTTCCCTGGGCAGGAAAGAGACGAAAGGCCACGAACCCTCTGCGTGCAACCCCAGACCAGGACCAACATTCCTGAGCGCCACAGTCATCAAGATCGCCTATCTGACAGGCGACACCAAACCCAGCACTGTGGGTTAAAGTGTGTCCCCAAAAGAGGTGTGTTGAAATCCTGACCCCTGGTACCTGTGAAAGGTGACTGTGTTCCTTGGCCAGGACGGCCAAAACAAAAAGCCACAGACAGCCGGGCGTGGTGGCGCACGCTTGTAATCCCAGCATTCGGGAGGCTGAGACCGGAGGATCTGGGTTCGCGGCCAGCCTCAGCTACCTAGTGAGGCCCTCCGCAACTTAGTGAGATCCGGTTTCAAAATAAAGAATTAAAAATAGGGCTGGGGGTATAGCTCAGAGGTAGAATGCCCCTGAGTTCAATCCCCAGTACTGTGTCCCAGCTCTGGAGCCCGGAATCTGAGGTGGAGGTGGCGGTCGGTGGGGTCGGGTCTTCTGAGGCCTCTGGCTGGCTGGTGACCTCTCGCTGGCCACCTTCTTGCTGCGGCCTGCCCTCTGCGGGTACACAGGGCAGCCATCTCTGAGGCCGCGTTTCCTCCTCTTGGAAGAAGACCAGTCAGGCTGGCTGAAAGCTCCCTCAGTGGTCTCACCTAAAGTTCAACCCCTCTTTTGGGGTCGTATTCCCACATACAGACACATTCCAAAGTCCTGAGGGTCAGGGTCTCTGTCTATGAATCTGCGGGACAGGGCACATCTCAATGCACAACGGTGACTTAGGTGGAACTCATTTCTCTTCCGAGATCAAGTTCTAAGATGAGGTTATACTGGAGTAGGAGGGTCCCTTAATCCACCTGATCCGGGTCCTTATAAGAGGTGGGAACACTAAGACACACAGAAAAGCATGTGACAACAGAAAAGAGAGAGCAGAAGAGTACATGTAAAAATCAAAGAATGCCAGCCAGCCGGCCGTGGTGGTGCGCCCTTGTCATCCCCGTACTTGGGAGGCTGAGACAGGAGGATCTGGGTTCCCTGCCAGCTCAGCTACTTAGTGAGGCCCTCTGCAACTTAGTTTAGACCCTGTTTCAAAATAAAGAATAAAAATAGGACTAGGGGTATAGCTCGGAGGTAGATTGCCCCTGGGTTCCATCCCCAGTACCACAAAAAAAAAAAAAAAAAAAAAAAA
>PVLC010024944.1:0-24125 GCA_004027655.1 Graphiurus murinus
CGGAGTGCCTCACTAGGTAGCTGAGGCTGGCCGCGAACCCGGATCCTCCGGTCTCAGCCTCCCGAATGCTGGGATTACAAGCGTGCGCCACCACGCCTGGCTCTTCAGTAAATCTTAAGGAGTAATATATGTGAAAATGCTTTAGAAATTTCAAAGCACAGCCCAGCATGGTGGTGTACACCTGTAACCCCAGTACTTGCCACCATACTCAGCATAAAAGTTATTTTAAACCTGGGAATTTAGGTTAGAACTGTAAGAGTCTGAGTGACTTGATTCTAGAAAGCAGAGGAATATCAACTCACTTGGCATTATTAGATAATCCCATGACCCTGACTGGGCATTTTTCAGGACAGGAATGGGAGGCTGTCCACATGTAGTAAGTCACGCCTGCGGTAGGCCATGGATTTCCACATGCTGATGTTTTAGATGCATGCAGGAACTTAACCAAATAGATCTTTTTCATGTGGGAAAACTGTCCTGTGAGTGGTAAGAGACACAGGGAGTGCTTGCCATCCTCTGCTTTTAGCTTTCTCTGCTGTGCCAGCCTAGCCTAAAGGAGTGAGGCTTGGACTGGTGAATTAAAAATGCCTCTTATTGACAACGTAATTTCTCATTCTGCCTAAACTGCAGTGTACTGGGGGGGATGGGGGCAGAATACAGGTCTTGTAGTTCTGGTGCCTGGGAAACCTTGAGGAGAGGTTCAAAATAGCACAGTAGACAGCAGCCAAGTTTTCAGTGTATGCCCGAGGTCACTTAATTTTATGTAAATGTAATCTGCCACAAAACTAGATGTTTTCGGCTTTAGCAATTTCAAGTGGCAGGACAGTAGTTATGGCTGGAAATCTTTTTTCTTCTTTTTTTAATTTTTTTTTGCGGTACTGGGGGCTGAACCCGGGGGCATTCTACCTCTGACTCTGATCTACACCCCCAGCCCTATTTTTTATTCTTTATTTTGAAACAAGGTCTCACTAAGTTGCAGAATGCCTTACTAGGTAGCTGAGGCTGGCCTCGAACCCAGATCCTCTAGTCTCAGCCTCCCAAGTACTGGGATTACAAGCATGTGCCACCACACCCAGCTATGGCTTGAAATCTTAAAGAAGTTTTTAAGACTGCTACTTCTTTATTTAAACTGTTTTAAGACTGCTTTACTATTAAAATCACTATTTGAAGGTGTGTATATTTGCATGTGCAGAGAGAAAACAATTCTCCCAGTGCAGGGCGAAAGTTCGAATCCCCTGATTAAACCTTTGCTGTGTTTCCTTTATAAAGCCTGACAGAGCAAACCCACTTTGAGTTAGCAAAAGTACAAGAAATCCCTGCTACTTAACCATTGTCTGTGAACTTTCTTCTATGAAGGGCCTCAAGCTTGCTCAGTCTGCTGCTGAGCTTTGGCTATGAGTCAGCCTCATGGACAGCGATGCCTTTTTGGGCAGAGTATCACTGTTGAGCCTCTTTTCTTTTTTTATAACTTATCTATTTTTGATATGTGGTCTCACCACATTGCCTAAGTTGGACTTGAACTCCAGGACTCAAGTGTTCCTGTCACTTTAACCTCATGAGTAGTTGGGACTGCAGGTACCTGGTGCACTTTTATTTATTTATTTATTTATTTTGGTTACTGGGGATTGAACTCGAGCATTCTACCTCCGAGCTACACCCCCAGCCCTATTTTTTTTTTTTTGCGGTACTGGGGGTGGAACCCAGGGGCATTCTACCTCCAAGCTATACCCCCAGCCCTATTTTTTATTCTTTATTTTGAAACCGAGTCTCACTAAGTTGCGGAGTGCCTCACTAGGTAGCTGAAGCTGGCCTTGAACCCGGATCCTCTGCTCTGAGCCTCCCAAATGCTGGGATTACAAGCATGCACCACCACGCCTGGCTCCCCCTATTTTTTATTCTTTATTTTGAAACAGGGTCTCACTAAGTTGCAGAGTGCCTCACTAGGTAGCTGAGGCTGGCTGCGAACCTGGATTCTCTGGTCTCAGCCTCCCGAATGCTGGGATTACAAGCGTGCGCCACCACGCCCGGATAGCCCTGCTTCTTAAAATCTTTAACCACATAAATTTTTTTGATATTTTTCTCAACCCCCCCCCCCTTTTTTTATAGTACTGGGAACCCAGGGGCATTCTCCCTCCAAGCTACACCCCCATCCCTATTTTATTCTTTTATTTTGAAACAAGATCTCACTAACTTGTGAAGGGCCTCACTAAATTACCGAGACTCTCCTCCAACCTACAGTCTTCCTGTCTCAGCCTTCCAAGTACTGGGATTACAAGGGTGCACCACCACGCCCAGCATAGGCATCTCTTTAAAAGAGTTCAGCCCCCTCTGAAGTCCGTCTCCTGTTCCCCTTTTCTTTCCCTGGACTTTACTGTTCTTACTCTTTTTTTTTTGGTGGTACTGGGGATAGAACCCAGGGGCATTCTACCTCTGTGCTACACCCCCAGCCCTATTTTATTCTTTATTTTGAAACAGGGTCTCACTAAGTTGTGGAGGGCCTTACAAGTTGCTGAGGCTGGCAGAGAACCTGCAATCCTCCTGTCCCAGCCTCCTCCCAAGTACTGAGATTACAAGCATGCGCCACCACGCCCAGCTTATTCGTGCCCTATTTAAAAAGCCATCTGAAAGTTTCTCTAGCCAAAATTGAAATTATTACCCTATGGAGTTTATTATTTAGGCAGATGTAAAGTTCTACATGAAGCTTGCTTTTATTTTTTAATGCCACCAGGCTGACAGGGATTTATTGAAAGCTAAATTTACTTCATTTGCCCTAACGTTCAATAGCCTCAAGGGTGGCAGGAAGGGGTCCGTAGTCCTGCTGCCCTGGGGAATATGTTAAGGCGTTAACCTGAAGTCATTTGCACAGTTCTCAGAACCGGGCAACAAAACCATGTCCATCTGCAGGGATAAGTAGGGGAGGAAGACAGTGGCAGTGACCCACAACAGTTGCCTGGGAACTGGTCCCCATTTTTCCCTCCCAGCACAGAGGCACTTCCCTTTATGATTCTTTGAAGCACATGAAGAGGAACGTGGTTGGTGGGGATCCTTTTATCATCCTTATTTTTTAGCACAGGGAGAGCCCTCCTCTCACCCTGTCTTCCTCTGAAAAGATGCTGTCTTTGTCACCACCACCAAACATCTTCTGCAAGGAGTCCCTTCTTTCTTCCTGTCTCAAGTTTGTTAACCATCTTCAGAAGTGCAGGTTCTAGTAGCTGAGAAATCTGTTTTGAAGCGGTTTCAAACTCAGCACCTTTAGATTACCCTGCTCATTGTTCTAATATGAAACGTATTTGTCAGCCAGTTATGGTGTCATATGCCTGTAATCCTAGCTACTTGAGGGGCAGGAGGATCACAAGTTCGAGGCCAGCCTGGAAATTTAGTGAGACCCTGTTTCAATTTTTTTTTTTTTTTAAAGGGCTGGGGATGTAATTCAGTGGTTGCCTGGCACACACAAGGCTCTGAGTTCAATCCCTAGCACCACCAAAAATAGAGACTTGTTTGAGGGAGCTCAGATGTCCAATTATCAGATGATAATGTAAAGTACTATATGCCCTAGAAAGCAAAGGGATCTTTACCAAGAAAGATCCACAAAGGAGTGTTTTTGAGGCAGTGTATAAATATAAGAGAAACAATCATTAGACCTGTGGAATCTCAGTGCAGCCATACATCTGGATGATATCAGTCTGACAATAAAAACCAAGTGCCCTTTTTCAGTGTCAGGGATTTTTAAAACATTGGGTTATCTAATAATAATACTATCATTTGCTGAGCCACAAATATGTGACAACTACTTTGCTGGGCCATTAATGTACATTCTCTCTGATGGGTGCAGGGGCCTGCTATCGGTCAGTCCACACTCAGAAACTGCAGAAGTGTAAAGGGCTTTACTTGAAGTCTTAGGAATTGTGATTCAGGAAACAGAAATTGCAAATCTGCAATTCAGATTAGCTCTGAATCAGTGTTCCCAGGAGGGTGGAGAAAGTGGGAACTCACAAGGGTTATTGAATGTTGAGAAGAAACAGGGCCCACTTGACTGAAAGATAAAACAGAGAATGTACGAACAGAATGGAAATGTGTGTAAAACAAGTGTCCAGCGACTTCTTGATACACGTCTTGAGTTTCTGGGCACAATGTAATTGTCAGGTCCTCTAGGTTCCAGATACTTACAGGCAAAGGGTGGAGGTGACCAATGTGTACTTTCCAGGCAGCAGCTGGAGTTCTGCATAAGTCCCACTTCATAATGGCCTCCAGACTCCATTGTGAGGAACTTGGTCAGCACACTGCTTTCATTGTAGTTTTTCTTTTAACTTCACACTGCTTTCTGGAGACTTGGGGGATGACCTGCAAAGGCCACGTGACTGACATGTGGTGTCCATGCATCCACTGACGAGGTATTCCATATTCGTGTGAGCCACAGTGGACACTGAGATTGCTCAGCTCTTGGCAGTTTATATTCTAGTGACATAGTCAGTTTCTGATCCCAGGTTGCTTGCAAACCCACACAAATGATGAATTCTGTTACCATGGACAATCATATACCCCCCACTGAGATCCACCAGTTCTGAACATTTCAACACATTTTGCTTTATGTATACATTTTTAGCTAAATCATTTTTAAAGCTAAAAGTCTCATGATAGTTTAGGATTATTCATCTTCTGTATTTTAGTATATAATCTCAATACCATTATCATACCTAAGAAATTAAATGTGATTCTGTATTGTTTGTATTGTTATCTGATCTATAATGCATATTGAATGTTCTTTGTTTCCAGAGAGAGAAAGTGTGTCTGTCTTTAAATAGTGGGCTTTTTGTGGTTTTCTTTTCTTTTTTTTTTTTTTTTTTTTGCAGTACTGGGGATTGAACTCAGGGGCATTCTACCTCCAAGCTATACCCCCAGCCCTATTTTTTATTCTTTATTTGGAAACCGGGTCTCACTAAGTTGCAGAGTGCCTCACTAGGTAGCTGAGGCTGGCTGAGAACCTGTATCCTTCGGTCTCAGCCTCCCAAATGCTGGGATTATAAGCGTGTGCCACCACACCCGGCTTGTGGTTTTCATTTCTGAAACCAGGTTCTAATCAGGGTCACATATTGGTGATATTGTCTGTTGAAACCGATACAGCATTTCATCCCTAACCCCTCATCTTCCCTAGTGTTCACCTCACACCCCTTTTTAAATTTGTAAGTGATACCTACATTTTGCAGAGTCCAGACCGATGATCTTGTAGGATAATCCTACATGGCGAATTTCTTCATGAAGGTATTTAATTTGTTACCCAGTTATGTTTTCATTTTTTAAAATTTGTGTTTTTTGTCTGAGTCCACATAACTTTGAGTCCAGTTTACTTAGCTATTTCTTTTGGGTACTTAGACGTAGATGCTGTGTAGCTGGGCACGATAGTGCACATCTATAATTCCAGTACTTGGAAGGCTGAGACAGGAGGATTGCAGGTTTAAGACCAGCCTCGGGAACTTAATGAGGCCCTTAATGGGGCTGGGGTGTAGCTCAGAGGTAGAATGCCCCTGGGTTCAATCTCCAGGACCACACACACAAGTATGCTCTGGAAAGAGACACAGAAAATACCACAGGAGACAGAGGGTCACAGGCATGTTGTTTGCAGCACACACATTGTAGTTTATACGCTATAGATAATTATTACTAATATAGTCAAGTGCATTTTTTTTTTTTAATTTTTTTTGCAGTACTGGGGATTGAACTCAGGGACGTTCTACCTTCGAGCTATACCCCCAGCCCTATTTTTTATTCTTTATTTTGAAACCAGGTCTCACTAAGTTGCAGGGTGCCTCAGTAGGTAGCTGAGGCTGGCCCCAAACCGTGATCCTCCAGTCTCAGCCTCCCAAATGCTGGGATTACAAGTGTGCGCTGCCACGCCCAGCAGTCAAGTGCCTTTAGAGCTCCGCATTCCGGTAGAATATTAAGAATTCTTCTCACCCCTTTTTGGTTGAGATTAGTTTGTAGTTGCCAACAACCCTGGAAGTGACAGACTGCTAAAGGCATAATCTCTTTGTTAAAAAAGGATTTGACTAATTAGACTTGACTACCAAATTGACAGGTTAGTTGATAAGGGGAGTGGTGCTCCTTATCTCTTAAGTGAGAGTATCCATTAAACTTAAATCATTATGATATCGTTTAGAATTCCTCACAGTACCAGGCAACCCTCCCCCTTTCTAATTGTGAGAACATCTGAATTGTGTTTGTGCATTTATGTATGTATGTATGTATGTACTAGGGATCGAACCCAGGAGCATTCTACCTTTGAGCTACACGTACCCCACCCCTATTTTATTTTTTATTTTGAAATAGGGTCTCACTAAGTTGTAGAAGGTCTTACAATTTGCTGAGGCTATCCTTAAACCTGAGATCCTCCGTCTCAGCCTCCTAAGTCCTGGAATTACAGGCATATGCCACTATATCCAGTGTGTTTATGTATTTTAGATTCCAGCATGTAGATTTTAGGTAGCCAGAAAGTGTCAGGAAGGCCCTTAAGTATTGTTTTATTTTTATTTTTGTAGACTCAGTGGGCAGTAACATGTTTTACCATGTAACTTAGCTTTTTTTCTTTTTCTTTTTTTTTTTTTTTCTGTCCTAGGGATTGAACCCAGGGGCATTCTATCTCCGAGCTACACCCCCCAGTCCTATTTTTTATTCTTTATTTTGAAACAGGGTCTCACTAAGTTGCAGAGGGCCTCACTAAGTAGCTGAGGCTGGCCTGGAATCCAGATCCTCTGGTCTCAGCCTCCCAAGTACTGGGATTACAAACATGCGCCACCACACCTGGCTGTAACTTAGATTTTACAAAGCAGCTTCATTTCAGTTTATTATCTAAGTTTAATTTGTTCAAAAATAAATCCAAATGTTGATTAAAACCAGTAATTGGGTTAAATATCAGTATCAAAAGTGAGGTGTCAGAAGTGAGGTAATGGGGTGGTGAGTAGAGAGTATCAAGCTTCTTGCTAAGCTTCTTAGCCTTTCCCTAATCATGTTGACAAGGAAATCTTCCAGAATTTTCTTAGTTTACACTCATGCCCTCTAGGTTGACATTGCAAGGAACTTTTTTTTTTTTTTTTTTTTTTTTTTTTTTTTTTTTTTTTTTTTTTTTTTTTTTTTTGCTTCTTACATGTCTCTGTACTTGCTTTTTGGTTCAGCTTTAGCACCTTTTGGGTTCTCAGTTTCATAGGGCCTCCTTAAGTTTCTGAGGCTGGCTGCAAACCTGGATCCTCCTGTCTCAGCCTTCCAAGTACTAGGATTATAAGCATGTGGCGAGGGTATTTATTTATTTATTTATTTATTTTGCGGTACTGGGGATTGAACTCAGGGGCATTCTACCTCTGAGCTATACACCCAGCCCTATTTTTTATTCTTTATTTGGAAACAGGATCTCACTAAGCTTCGGAGTGCCTCACCAGGTAGCTGAGGCTGGCCTCGAACTCGGATCCTCCAGTCTCAGTCTCCCAAATGCTGGGATTACAAGCGTGCGCCACCACGCCCAGCTGTCAAGGGTATTTATTTATTTATTTATTTATTTATTTATTTTTTCTTTTTTTTTGTGGTACTGGGGATTGAACTCAGGGGCATTCTACCTCTGAGCTATACCCCCAGCCCTATTTTTTATTCTTTTTATTTTGAAACCGAGTCTCACTAAGTTGCGGAGTGCCTCGCTAGGTAGCTGAGGCTGGCCGTGAACCTGGATCCTCTGGTCTCAGCCTCCCGAATGCTGGGATTACAAGCGTGCGCCACCATGCTCGGCTGTCAAGGGTATTTAAACAAAGTAAAAGACTCAGTTTTTTTCCCCCAGTGAGGAGAGGGGGGCAACCCTTTAATTTACCTTCCTGAGTTGTAGAGGAAAATCTCTCAGGTAGTTTCACTGTTAGCTGAATTTTCTTTTCTTTTCTTTTCTTTTCTTTTCTTTTTTTTTTTTTGGCAGTACTGGGGATTGAACTCAGGGGCATTCTACCTCCGAGCTATACCCCCAGCCCCATTTTTTTTTTTATTCTTTATTTTGAAACCGAGTCTCACTAAGTTGTGGAGTGCCTCACTAGGTAGCTGAGGCTGGCCGCGAACCCGGATCCTCCGGTCTCAGCCTCCCGAATGCTGGGATTACAAGCGTGTGCCACCACGCCCGGCTGTTAGCTGAATTTTCAATAAAACAAACGTATACATTTGAGTTTTAGTTTACAGGTCATTGGCTGCATGTAAAACTGATGTGCTAGAAACCATTACCTAGAAAAGACAATTTAGAAGTAAGGATCAGGAACCGGGCATGGTTCTTGTAATCCTGGTACTTGGGAGGCTGAGACAGGAGGACTGCAGGTTTGAGGACAGCCTCAGCAACTTCGTGAGACCCTCAACACCTTAGTGAGACCCTGCTTCAAAATAATAAATAAAAAAAGGGTTAGGGATGTAGCTCAGATGTATAATGCCTTTGGATTCAATCCCTAGTAACACACACACACATATACACATAAGTACCTCTGAAACTAATTTTTGTTTGTAGACCTTTCTGTATATATGTACATAGATAATTTCATTTATAAATGGGTAAGTGCCTATGAATTTGGAAAGGCATATAGACCTTTGGATATTTTCAGTTACCTTCATATGTGCTTATCAGTAATTTGATAACATGCTTGATCTATAATCCTGTGGGCATGGGGAGCTAATATAACTGGATTCTCTGTGTATAACAAGCTTATCAAAAAGCAACACGTAGCAGTAAAATGTCCACATAGTTTTGTAAGGAAGGATAGTTCCATGTCCATTCTGAGGTTAGATGCTAAAGTGGATACTGCTAAAAGTGGATTGATAGAACTTAATCTAGATGGATCGTTTTCAGTAATCCCATTAAACAACTGTCTCTGCTACAAGATGCACTGCTGAATTAATACTAGTTTTTTGTTGGGTGGAGATGTGTGTGGTAGAAACACTGTAATGTTAGACTACAATGCTGATTGCAATACACACCTAAATTTCAGCAACATTGAAGTGTGCAGGGGTGAATACATGTCTTAGAAATAAGAAATATGATACATGTAGCATATTATATCACATTTTATAATTTATCTACTTTAACAGTGATTTATTAGATCTTTCGAGGAAGAGAACAAGGAGGTTGGGCCTTCTAGTTAGACAGAGAAACAACCTTCCCTTCAAGCCTTCAAGACTTAAATTAAATTGGACTTGGAGAATGCTACCCTTTTCCTCTGGGGTAAATCATATTAGAAATGAGCGCCCCTGCTGAACCCAAGGGAAGGTCCTTTGTCACCACCCTGAAGGCCCATTTGAAATGTCATCACCTTGGAGCATTCCATTGGCAGCGGCTATCAACACTCCCTTTTAAAAGGATGCGTTGGGTAGTTTTAAAAGGATGCCTTGGGTAGAAGGAAATAGAGTGGCAGGCCCATAATCCTTTTTAATAAGGGCAACTGTTTAAGAGAATTATGTTCTAAGAATGAATGAGATTTGGGAGTGACTATAGTCCCTGTGTTCTTTTGTGACTGTCAACACCAAATGCATTTTTATTCTGCACTTGCCTGAGGACTTTCTGTTTAACAAACTTACATGACAAATGATGAACTAGCGGCATTCCAGAGCACTCTAAATCCGGTTTGGTCTCCTTTTGGTATATTTGTCTTGCCGATAGGGATTGCCCTATCTGACTTGGGTAGGGATTGATGTGTCTAATGTTAGAATTTTGAGAGTTCAGCCAAAACTTGAGAGTTCAGCCAAAGCTAAAAGGTTAAGGTCTTGTCTTTTTGGTGTTAGTTGGTCCAGGTGGAGAATTTGAACTCTCAGAAGTCTCTTCATTATCCCCCTTAGAGATCGCCAAATACAGTGTCCTTAATTATACTCAGCCCTAAGTAAAGTATCTGGGAGAAGGAAGGAGCACAGATAGCTAGGTTTTAAATTAATAGGAGCCAAGATCTATAGTGTTTCATTTTAGGGTGTGACTTGGAATATGAACTTAGAATTTTTTTACACATTTTTATAAATGAGTAGAATGATAATGGAAGATATTAACACCTGGAATGCCTCTTTGAAATGCTTTAGATTTGACGTAGAGAGGATTGATGTGTTTATTAGAAACCTTTATTAACTAATTCATGAAGGAAATCTCCCAAAGACTATTTTGCTATAAAACTATAAATATATTTAAATGAAAAAAAATTTTTTTTGGTACTGGGAATTGGAGCCAGGGGCATTCTACCTCTGAGCTACTCCTCCAGCACTCCCCACCCCATTTATTTATTTATTTATTTATTTATTTAGCACTCAGGTGCATTCTGTCTCCAAGCTACACCCCCAGCCCTATTTTTTTATTCTTTATTTTGAAACCGGGTCTCACTAAGTTGCGGAGTGCCTCACTAGGTAGCTGAGGCTGGCCGCAAACCTGGATCCTCCAGTCTCAACCTCCCAAATGCTGGGATTACAAGCGTGCACCACCACACCCGGCTCTATTCTTTATTTTGAAACAGGGTCTCACCAAGTTGTGGAGGGCCTCACTAAATTGCTGAGGCTTGCTGTCAACCTGTGATCCTCCTGTCTCTGCCTCCCAAGTACTGGAATTACAAGTGTGCGCCACCATGCTCAGCTAGTTTCAAATTTTGAAGCAGGGTCTTGCTAAGTTATGGAGGCTTGCCTTGAGGTTGTGATCTTCTTATCTTAGCTTTCCAAGTGCTGAGATTTCAGATGTGTGCCACCACGCCCAGAAACAAAAAATGGTATTTCCTTAAAAATAATTGTATCATTGAATCATTGCCACTATTCAAATTGGCAAATCACTATATGGAAATATACTAAATAACTGTTAAACATTCTGTCAAAATGGCATCATATGTTGACCCTCTTAAATTTAAGTGGCTTAAAATACTAACAGTAGGGGCTAGGCATGGTGGCACACACTTGTAATCCCAGCACTTGGGAGGCTGCAACAGGAGGATAGAAGGTTCGAGAATAGCCTCATCAAGTAATGAGACTCTTTATCAACCTAATTTGAAAACTGTTTCAAAATAAAAAAATAGGATGGGGTGTAGCTCGAAGGTAGACTGCCCCTGGTTTCAGTTCCTAGTAAAACACACATACACACACGCACGTGCACACACACATTCAGAAGAAAATGTCAGGAACAGTGGCACATCCCCCTAATCCCAGTACTTAGGAGGTAGAGACAGGAGGATCTAAATTTCTAGTCTAGTCTCATCAACTTAATGAGGCCCTGTCTTAAAATAAATAAAAAGGGCTGGGTGTGTAGTTTAGAAGTAGAATACCCCTGGATCCAAATAAATAAATAAAATACTAGCCATAGGAGGAAAATAAACAGACAAAAAAAAAACTCAACAATGAGTGAAAAATCGACAGCACAAATGGAACCTTTTATAATTCTGTATCCCAGAATTTTTGAGCAGAGAAGATAAAATCTTAAGCATTAAGAAATCCAGAGGCCCTTGTCCAGCTTACTGCTGCCGGTGAGCCCCAAGACCCTTTAATCCCCCAGTTTAGAGGATCATATTGTCAAGGCAGAGAGGCTTACACATAGAAGCATCTTCTGTAACCGGAGTGACCTGTATTGAGTGGATCTTGTGCTTTTGTTCTTTTGAGAGCCAGGTGTAAAGGATAACACACTGGATTATCTTTTTTTAAAGCATCTAAAAACCAATTCCCCCCTTCTCGGGGCCCAGCTTTTAGACTCTTTGATCAGGTACATTGTAAAGGCAGGCTTTTGTGGAGGCTAGGTAGACTTTTGTTTTCATTTCTCAGTGCCAGCTTCCTCACCCTCCTCATCAATTAGCGCTAATGAGTGTGTAGAATTGGTGAAGGCTGAGCATTAGCATTGTTGCCTGGGTGACTCTTTCATAACCTGGGCAGCATCTAAGGGGAGAGGTTATTTCCACCCCACCTCGAAGGAATACAAAGGTAGCTTTCCGATTCTGAACAGATTAGACAATTCCCTCCAGGCCAGCATGCAGGAACCTGCACATTTCTACCAAAGCAACAGTAATTGTACCCAAGTGTGTACTCAGGTTTCTGTTGTAGAAAGCAAAAGGGACCACAGCTGTGTACGTTATAGCCCCCAAAGCCTGTTTATCACAGGGCCGTTTGTAAAACTTAAGTTTCAGAGATTAACAGTTTGTATCTCAGGACAAAAGGACTTTCTTAACCATCTTACTTATCCCAAGCCATACGTCTGGGTTTTCTAAGACAGGTTAGCATTAAATATCAGACGTGACGGGACAAGTTTAAAGCCTGCACCTGAGCATATGCTGGCTTTAGAAATCCTCTGTGTCGGTGAGTGGGGAGTGAGGCCCAGATACCAGCTTTGTCATGTTGAATAGCCTGGAGTAGCTGGAAAGATTTTGTAACTCGTTTACACAGTTTAAACAGTAGAAGATGAAGCTGTCATTTTGTAATCTGTAACTTGAGGAAAGCAAACTCCTAAAAGCAGTCATTAATTTCTTCCAGAAAGGGTAGCTAGTCATTTAAAACAAAACAACAATTTAAGGAAAATCAAATTGTCGAGACTGTATACTGGAACTAGTAAAGGAAAATGTGAATAAATATGTTTGCTCGCTTCCTTTCCTATGGGAAACTTGCTCCTTAAGCCAGAGTAAGGTTCCCTGAAGACAGCTTAGTACAGCCAGGAAGGAATCTGCCTGGGGAAAGGAGAACATTCCAGTCTGGTCTGCATTGCTCTTGATTTAATCTGTAAGGCTCCTTCATTCTTCAAGTGAAAAGATTAGCTTATGTAGTAGTTAATAACTCTAAATTTTCATGGCCTTTTCTTGAACAAATTCAGAAGTAGATGACTAAAATTTTATATGACTATTTTCAGATACAATAAAAGACTGGTTATTAGAATCTGCTCCGTGAGGAAATAAAACAAAACATATTGACTGTTGAAATGCTTTTCCTTCATATTTTGAAGAGATTCTTTGTGTGTGTGTGCTCGTGTGTGTATGTGTGTATTTGCATGAATGTGTGCGTGTGCAACTGGGGATTGAACCCAGGGGCATTCTACCTCTGAGCTATACTCCCAGCCCTATTTTTTATTACTTATTTTTAAACAAGGTCTCACTAAGTAGCTGAGGCTGGCCAGGAACCTTCAATACTCCGGCCATGAACCTGCATTTTCCAGTCTCAGCCTCCTAAATACTGGGATTGCAAGCATATACCACAAGGCCTGGCTTTTTTTTTTTTTTTTTTTTTTTTTTTTTTTTTTTTTTTTTTTTTTTTTTTTTTTTTTTTTTTTTTTTTTTTTTTTTTTCCTGTTTCATTTGCTTTCTGACAAAAAAACTATACTACTTGTTCAAAACTGCCCATATAATTTGAGGGGTACCTTGTAGAGGAGGAAAAACATCTCTTCTCCACCTATCCTGGGTCCCTGGCTAAGGTCCCTGTAGCAAAAGATAGATCAACAAGAGAAAAGATTACATGTGCATGTGATATAAATTTTAGTTGACATGGGAGCCTTCATAATGAAATGAACATCCAGAGAAATGGTAGGACTGCTGTATTTTTGTGCTAGATTTGATGAAGAATGAATAGTTATGGAGAAGTATGACTGTCGAAGGGCATGTTCTACTGGTAATAAGCCCAAGGACACTGAGCAAGGCCTGTCCAGATTCTTCCGTATTCCTCTTCTGGGTATAGGGAGGGCACCTGCCTTGTGAGGGCCTGATGACCTGCTGCAGGGGTAGGTCAGAAAATCCTTCTAGATTTTTATGGCCTGCTGCAGAGTGAAGGGCAGGATAGGAAGAGAAGATAGTGACCTTCCAGCTTCTACTGTTTACCAACATGCCACAATTTGGGATAGCATGTCCTGAGTCCATGATTACATCTACAAACAAAGTATTTTGTTTGTATTGTGATGCTGTTCTGATAAGTAGATCCGTTTTTTTCCTCCCTGTGGTCCTACTATATCCGCAGTCCTATTTTTTTTTTTAAATTTTGAAATATGATCTTACTGAGTTGCTGAGACTGTCCTCAAACCTGTGATCTTCCTGTCTCAGCCTCCCAAGTATTGGGATTACAGGAGTGCGCCCCTGCACCTGGCTGATATGTGGATCTTAACTGCTATGATTCTGAGACTTCTAAAAGCACATAATTTGTTTAAATGCTTTAGGGCAGCCAAAGTTAGAAGGGAATCCTAATTGTGTTCTTACTTTCAAGTGCAGGATTGCTGCGGTTTCTGTAGTGCAGCAGCATCTGGTTGGAAAGCGAGTCTGGAAAGACCCTTCAGAGCTGGCAGCAGGCTGATTCTGTCCAGGCGGTTCCGAGGCCCATCTGGAAGCAGCATGCTGCCAGTTGTGCCTCTGACCATTTCCCATTTAGTAATTATACCAGAGAGAGGGATTCACATTTGGTATTTTTTTGTGTGGCCCAATAAGGAGTGCCAAGGCATTCCGCATCCTTAACCAATCCATTAACTTTCTTCCCCTTCAGACTGTTTCCTCAACCATGCTCCCTGATTAAAAGGGCTGGCGGGTCTCCTCCCAGTTATTCTCCAAACCCTCTTTCTCCCAAGGGGCTGCCATAAAAGGGAAACTCAAGCACAACCTCAGGACAGGATTAGGGACTGGGAGGAGCCACTTTCTTTTCTTTGTGAAAGCTGAGGCCTGCTCTGCACTTGAGCACAGGAACGTACTAGACTGGGTGAAACCAAGGGCTACCTCTTTCAGCTCCTTCTCTTCCTGAGATGTGCACACAGCTCCTGTGCACGAGCTCAGAGCGGCATTCCTGGGCCAGCACAGAGCCCAGCGCTTCCTCCTGCTTCTCTCCACCTTGGGGTTACCTGGTTCCTGTCTAGTCAGGAGCCCATTGGCCCATAGCAGACTCCTCGCTCTCCCCCAGGACCTTCTCTCCATATGGAATGATGCCTATTCTTGTTCCCATTCACTGTCTAGGAGACTGTCCCTGCCTAGAATGGGGGTGGGGGGATTTAACATTAGATTAGGGAAGTTACATTACACTGTAGTGTTTGTTTTAATCAGTCTTCCCAGTGAGTTGTGAGATCCTTCTGGGCAGGACCCCTGTCTCACTCTTCAGAGAATTCCTAGTCTCAGGCCTGGATACTTGGCAAAGCAGATGGTCCAGTTGTTATTCCCATGCTATGATAATGAAACTGTTCCTGAGACTCTGAGGACTACAGATGTGGTAGAAGCCAGGCCTCGGGGGCCCACTTTTGAGAGGCCAGGATGACTTTGTGGGCACGGTGCCGTCAATCTCTCTCTTACTGAAGGTCCCACGACTGACTATTTGCCCATTATTAAGCAGGAATAGGACACCTGATTTTTTCATTGAGATGAAATTAGCAGACTATAAAATTCACTTTTTTAAGGAGTACAGTTAAGTGGTTTTTTGAGTTTATTCCCGGAATTAGGTGACTATCAGCAAAATTTTAGGTCATCAAGTGCTGTGTACATGTATGTTCCTATCACACTTGAACTACATTATGATGTGAGACTACAGTGCACCAATACAAGTATATATATAAAAGGAATTTTAAAAATAGGACATTTTCATCACACCCAAAGAAATTCTGTACCCCTTAGCCATGACCCCCATCCTTGCAGCTCCCTCAGACCCAGGCAACCACTGATCGACTTTCTTTCTCTGGATATGCCTGTTCAGGGCATTTTGTTTAAATGGTACCATACAGCATGTGATTCTTTCACATAACATGCTTCCGAGGTTAACCTAGGTTGTAACATGTATCAGCATTTCATTTTTAAGTGCCAAATAATATTCCTAATTGTATGGATATGCATTTTGTTGTTTCATCAGTTGGTGGGCATTTGGATTTTTTTTTTTTTTTTTTGGCTGTTAGGAATAATACAGATGTGAATTTTTTTGTGTGGATATAAGTTTTCCTTTCTGTCAGGTATGTAACTAAGAGCGGAATTGCTGGGTCATGTGGCAGCTGTGTGTGTAGCCTTTTGAGGGACTGCCAGACTGCTCCAGAGCAACCGTTTCAGTTTTCCTTCCCGCCAACAGTGTGTGGGGCATCCATCTTCTCCACTTCTTTGCTGGTGCTTGTTACTGCCATTCTTGTTACTGTCAGCGTGTTTTCTCATTGTGGTTTTTGTTTGCATTTCTCTGATAACTAATATGTTGAACATTGTTTTATTTGCTTATTGAATGTTCATATATCTTTTCTGGAGAAATTTCTACTCAAATGCACCTTTTTTTTTTTTTTTTTCCGGTACTGGGGATTGAACTCAGGGGCATTCTACCTCCAAGCTATACCCCCAGCCCTATTTTTTTATTCTTTATTTTGAGACAGGGTCTCACTAAGTTGAAGAGTGCCTCACTAGGTAGCTGAGCCTGGCCTTGAACCCAGATCCTCCAGTCTCAGCCTCCCAAATGCTGGGATTCACTTGCACATTTTTAATTGGGTTATTATTAGTCTTCATTATTGAGGTGATATAAATGAATATACAAGTGTGTGTGAATATACACTTGTATATTCATTTTGTATATTCTGGACCCTAGACCTTTTCCATATATATAATTTGTGAATATTTTCTCCCATTGTCTGGGTGGTCTTCACTTTCTTGACAGTGTCAAGAACTTTTAAAAACAAAACTAAGTGAAGAATGATCGCTTATTTTATCTGACTTTTAGTGACATTCTGAATGACTATCACAAAGACACTCTGCTATTCTTTTTTTCTATTTTTTGCAAATCTTTTCAAATTTTCAAAAAGATGCTAAGAAACTACAGTGCTGGGTTGGTTGACGTTCACCTATAGTCCCAGCTTTGCAGAAGGCTGAGGCAGGAGAATCGCTTGAGCCCAGGAGTTTCAGGCCAGCCTAGTCAACTTTAAGCAAGATTTTGTTTCAGAAAAGAAAAGAAAAAAAACCCCACAAAGAATAGTACAAAGTTTATTCTTTACTCAAATCTCTTAAATTTTGCATCATTTGCTTTATCATTTTTGGTTCATTCATATTTCTTTCTTTCTTTTTTTTTTTTTTTTTTTTGCAGTACTGGGGATTGAACTCAGGGGCATTCTACCTCCAAGCTACACCCCCAGCCCTATTTTTTATTCTTTATTTTGAAACAGGGTCTCACTGAGTTGTGGAGTGCCTCACTAGGTAGCTGAGGCTGGCTGCGAACCCGGATCCTCCGGTGGTTCATTCATATTTCTCTCTCTGTCTCTGCCTCTGTATCTCTCTCTCTCTCACACATACACACACACACACTCAGAGCTTTTTATTTTAAACCACTTCAGGGTAAGCTGCATATATCATGGTATTTTATTTTTTAGTACTGGGGGTTGAACCAAGGGGCATTCTGCCTCTGAGCTATATCCCCACCCCTTTTTTATTTCTGAAACAGGGTCTCACTGAGTTACTAAGTGTCTTGCTAAGTTGCTGGGGCTGGTCTCAAACTTGCGATCCTCCCATCTCAGCTTCTCAAGTACTGGGATTACAGGCATGTGCCACCACATCCAGGTATCTAAAGAATTTGTTTTTTCCTAAAAATACAGTTATTCTCTTACATAACCATTGGGACAGTTACCAACTTCAGTAAATTTGCCATTGCTGTGATGCTTTTTTTTTTTTTTTTTTGCAGTACTGGGGATTGAACTCAGGGGCATTCTACCGCCAAGCTACAACCCCAGCCCTATTTTTTATTCTTTATTTTGAAACAGGGTCTCACTAAATTGCAGAGTGCCTCACTAGGTAGCTGAGGCTGGCCGTGAACCCGGATCCTCCAGTCTCAGCCTCTCAAATGCTGGGATTACAAGCGTGGGCCACCATGCCCGGCTCATTACTATGATACTTCTATCTAATTAACTTTCCATAGTTCAGTTCCGTCAGTTGACACAGGGTTCTTTATGCCATTTTTTTTTTCTCTCAAGCAGAGGATCCAGTCTTAGATTAGGTTTTGCATGTGAACGAGGAGATGACTATCTCTAAGTGTATTTCCTAAACAGGTGCCTAGAAGAGTACTTGGGGGCTCCCTCACTCTGCAGAAGCTGGTCTCACGGACCTACCTCTCCCTTAGTCTCCTCACAGGGGAGGAGCTCCTGCTTCCTAAGAGAAGAGACAAAGGAGACTGGGGCCTGCCAGTCCTGGGGCCCTTTGAGAATGAGGCTGAGAAGCTGACAAAGGCTCCTGGGTTGACTTGCAGATGTCACAAGCACGTGGCCAGGGCAGTTCCTTCCTAGCACTGCTATTTGTCAAGATCCCTGTCCCCACACAGTGGCTGTCAGCTCCCACAAGGTCTGCTCTCTCCTGACAGAAACGTTGATATGTCAGTACAGATTCTCTTTATCTGTGACCTCTCAACTCTTCCCATTCCAACCTGACTGTCATGGAACCCAAGTAGTCTCTTCCTGCTGAGGAGGCCCAGGTGGGTCCTGGCTTCCCTTCAGCTCCTCCTTGTCACACAGTGTGGAATCACCAGATTCCACATTCTCCAAATTCTAGCAATTCTGATTTACGATGATCCAGAAGAAGCTTGTACTGTTTTTGAAAACAGATGCAAAAACCATTCAAAGTAAATTAGTAATGGTACAGAAGTATATCATGCATTATAATTTTCAAGCGTTTTCTCATTCCTTTATTAAATGCATTTATAGTTTTCTTACCTCATAACAAACACTCGAGGCAGACATGACACATGAGCTCCATCTTCTCCATGATGGAGCTGTGGATTAGGAGAGAGGCTGCCACTCGTCCAAGCTCACACCTGGCTTCTCCAGTTTCCACAGGGCTTCGCATCCTAATCAGTTTCTTAATTAGAACTCGGATTTGCGGTAGGAATTGGTTTATGCACCATTCAAGAATAATAAACATTTACGCCCTAGATTTTTAATGATCCGAGACAGCAGAGGAGTATATAAAAAGGTTAGCCTCCTGAGCATTTAATTCTGCGTGAGAGGGGCCAGGAGGAAATCTCCATCTGTGGAGATCACAGCAGTTTCAGGACATCTAATCTTAGACGGGATGTTTCCCTCGACTCTGGGAGACTTAGAACTGGTGATGGTCGATAATCATGGTTTACACAACCCTACATTGTGGCACGCTTCTGCTGCATCAATAAAATGTTCTACAGAAACTTAGGAAGCCTTGGTGTTGTAGGACAAATGCTGTACAGTATTGAAGATGCCAGCTGTCTAGATTGTTTTTCCCTGACAATTTTGTATGAACAATTTCAAACATACTGAAAAACGGAGAGCACTGTGCAGTGAACAGCTACACTGCCCTCCACTCCAACTCCCACCCTCACCACCCGCCCCAGGCTGGATGCTACAGTTGTGAACATCACCCTCCATTGATTTTTATCACATACATCCAGGCTTTTTCTTTTTCTTTTTTGGTGCTACTGGGGGTTGAGTGAGACACACCCCCAGTTCTTTATTTAGTTACTGCGAACTGGCCTCAAACCTGCAATCGTCCTATCTCACCCTCCCAAGTACTGGGATTACAGGCATGCACCCTCGCCTGGCTCTATCCAGGCCATTTTTGATATAGTTTGCTGATAGGAGTCATTAAGGGTCTTTTGCATTTTGGATGGAAGGACTCTTCAGTCTTTTTGTGACCAAATTCCCTTTTATTTCTCAGAATCCTTTTGAACCTGAGGAACGTAGGGCAGAGCTGACAGTGAAGGCCTGATTCTCATGCCCTAGTCACCTGGAAGACTGCAGAGTGCGCCAGTCAGGCTTACACTGTGCTTGTCCTGTCAGGCCTTACAACAACCCCAAGACTTGTCAGTGTGGAGACAAGAAGGCGATTTCCACCCCTTTTCTTTCTTTCTTTCCTTTTTTTTTTTTTTTTTTTTTGCAGTACTGGGGATTGAGCCCAGCGACATTCTACCTCCGAGCTACACCCACAGCCCTATTTTTTATTCTTTATTTTGAAACAGGGTCTCACTAAGTTGCAGAGGGCCTTACTAAGTAGCTTGAGGCTGGCCGTGAACCTGTGATCCTCCTGTCTCAGCCTCCCAAGTACTGGGATTACAAGTGTGCACCACCACACCCGGCTCCTTTTCTTTTTTAACAGATTTTTAGAAACTGTCCCAGAATGAGGTTATGTATGTGGCATGTTGGGGGTAGACTTGGCAGAGTATGCTAAGTATGGTAGCATAGTTACCTAGTGTGTTTTCTGCTCAATAGAAGCAGTTCAGCCCTCCCCATTTATTTACAGAGGGGAAGTTCCAAGATCCCCAGTGGATGCCTGAAACCACAGATAGTACCAAATTCTTTGTAACTATATTTTTATCCATGATAAAGTTTATAAGTAAGGAACAATAGAAACTAATAATAATAAAACTGAACTATTGTAACAAAAGTTCTATGAATGTGGGTTCTCTCCTCCTTCCCTCCCTCCACTTTCTGTGGTTGACCTCAGGTGTCTGAAGCCATGGAAAATAGAACCTCCAATAAGGAGGGACTATTGTATTTCTGATGTTGATCCACCCCACATAGCAGTCAGGACTTCCAGGAATGAATATAAAGCCATATGCTAACTCTAAAAGTCTCCAGGCTGACTGAGTATGGTGGTGCACACTTATAATCCCAGTACTTGGGAGTCTAAGACAGGAGGATCGAAGGTTCAAGGGCAGGATCAACAATTTAGGGAGGCCTTCAGCAACATAGTGATACCTTGATACCCTGTTTCAAAATAAAAAATAAATAAAATAGGACTGAGGATATAGCTTAGAGGTAAAATACCCCTGGGTTCAATCCCCAGTACAAAAAAAATCTCCAAGTGAACTTTTAAGCTGTTGTATAGTATCTACTCTAAGTCATTTTATTGCCTTGCCAGAATTCTTAAGTTCCATTTATCATTATTTCTGCTTTTTTAAAAACTGGAGGCAATGACTTATTAAAGAGGTTGTTTTGAGACATGAGAAGAACTGCCTTACTGCTTAATAATTAAAATTAAATTCAGTGTAGCATGGTTGAAGGTTAAGAAAGAAGTATTGGGTGCTCTTAGGTAGTAAGGAAGATAATTATAAGCTTTCAGCTCAAGGTCAAGATATATATAAATCTGGAGGAGGAAATGAAAAAAAAAAAAAGCCTAGTTTCTCATTAGTAGGACAGTGTCCTCATTTTAGAAAACCTTAATACCTGATATGAAACGGACATCAATTCTGTGCATTTCACCTTTTCATGGCTTGTCTCAGGGAGAGCACGGCTTATTCTTCGCATAGGTGGTCCCTGCTCTAGTAATAAAGCATTGCCAAAGGAATGCTGAAGTAGGTTGCACGCAAAACCAGAGTCTGGAGGGGCATTTGGCTTTTTTTCTTTCCCTGCCTCACTTGGACCTTTCTAAGATCAAGAAGCAAACAGAACGAAACTGACCTTGGAAAGGATGTTGTCTGAAGGACACAGCAGATTCGGCTGTTCTGCTGAGAGCTTCCATTCTGTGCTTCCCATTGGGAAGGCACAGCTATCATCCAAGAGGAGAGGAGCTGGGAGAGAGAACAGGTGGCTTCTAGGGCCATGAGTGGGGGCGTGTAACCCTGCCCCCCTGAGACGTGGTTTTGATGGGTCTGTTCTAAAGAAAGCCTTAGCCTTTGACTCTAGGGCTCAAACACTTTACTTCTGAATCCAGTTAATGTGGAGGCATCACCTGTCCTCATTCCCTGTGTCAAGGAATGCACCTGTAGCTCAAAGCTTTCTTCCCTGTGATTGACGTATGCATTGGCTTTACTGTGACACTTTTGTGTTTTGCTGAAATCCCGTTTGAAGAACAGAGCACCCAGGAGTGGGGGAATAATGTATCATCAGAATGCCTGTTATGAGGGGAAAAAGAAAATAAGGCGGAAGCAGACAGGCCATGATTCATTCACTTTGAGGAAGACTCAGATGACCTAGAGAGGGATGCAAATCTTTGAGACAGGAGACAGGTTCTTGAGTTAGGAGGAGAAATCTGAAAGTCTATTCAAGTAATTTGTAATGTAGGCCAGTTACAATCAAAGTTTTTATTCATTTGACAGTGGGGAAAGGCCAGTGGAGTTTATATTTGGGAATATGTAAAGGAGGAGGAAGTGACCACATCTATTCTGTGTGTCTGTAGAATGTTATGGTACTGTTAAAAGACCGTAAAATTCCAGATTATCCAAAAACAAATCCTATTTTTACACAATAAGCCTTTACAAATCAAAGGGGAATTGAAAGGAAAGATTATTCAATAGATGTCTAGATCAACATCTTACACCAGAATACACTGAAATGAACCAAAGACCTAAATATGTTTCCAAAAAAAAAAAGAGGCCAGCAATAAAAAAATCTAGAAATCATGTATAAATCTTTTAGGGATGGTCATTATGAAGAATATATGTCAACAAGGAAAAATACAGAACCAAATGATAATAAATACATAGATTGAAGGAAAAAATAAATGACTGCCATTCTTTATTGCTGAATGTTTTAGGAGGTCAGGTGAAGAGATTTCTTGATTCATTTTTCAAAGGTTTGTGTTGTAGTTGGGGTACTCATTTGAAGAAAAATACATTTATGACATATAGGGCTTTAAATAATAGTCATTCCTGTTCTGAAAAATGTCAGGTCAGTGCTTTTACGTATAAATTAGTCAAATGTTAATCTGTCCAAACAGGAGTGATTTTAAGAGGGATTTGTTCTGATTGATGGGGTCATGGGTTGAAAAATTCCTCTCGGTAGAGAAAACACCGGGTGGGGAAGCGCTGAACTGTGTTGGGAATGAGAAATATCAGGCTGTTTATCGCATTCCTAATGCCAGCTTATCAGAGGTGTATTTTCTGTTTCATGTACTTTGGAGAACATTGTTTCCACAGAGCACATCTCTGACTGTTAGAAAGATCTGGACATAACCTAGATTGATCGCGCGATAGAGCCATAAATTTGCCCTCGGTTCCCCAGTGACTGACCTCCCCGCCCCCTAGTCCTCCTTGTAAATCACAGCCTGCATAGTGATCCTGACTCTGTCAACAGAGAAGAGATTGCCCTGTTCTCTGCAGTCTCCCATCAGTCAAAAGTGTTGCTCTCCCGGATGACCGAAACACTAACCACAACTGCTCACAAGGGGGAAGATTATTTTCCTTTTACTTCTTTAATGGGTGTCTGGTGGAGACTCTGGTAAGCAGGGAGCTAGAAGGAGGAATCGAGTGGACAGATCTGGGGAAGGCTACAGGCCAGGGGTCCCAGGGGACTTGAGTGTCCTAGCTGCCTTTTTCAGGTGCCAGGCGTGAAGTGGAGAGCTTTCCAGGTATCGACCTACCCCGCACCCCTCTGGCTTACGCCCTGCCTGCACCGAGGACCTGGAACATTAGGTTTTTCCAATCTATAGGGTAAATTCTACATATTCCATAGAACCGAAAAGGAATCAGACCATCATCTCTCAGATTTCCAGTCAGAAGAAATTTATTTTTGAAGCTTTTTGCTCTGTTATTTGTGATGTGGGTAGAAATATCTCAGCTTAACATAATGGCTTCTCATTTGTGTGATGTTTGGAGGAAGAAACTGTCGTGTCATAGATAGGTGTGATTTACAGTCCACCACCCCAACGTAATTTTACCTTAATATGCTTAATGTTTATTTTCTCTTTACCTGAACTCATGGACCGACATGCTTTTTTTTTTTTTTAACTGATTTGCCAAATACCTTGTTTATCAATCAAAGAGTGCACAGGATATTGAAATGACCTAAAAATCCAGATTTAAGAGTAGCCAGGAGGGGTGAAGAGAAGTCCTAATCTATTTCAGAGCCCTGGGGCTTCACAGGTAACCTTGAAAAAAGTCATTGCCCGTTTTATTGAGGTTGTGAATGGCCATAAAATATTATAGTGCAGACAGATTATTATGTTCAGCCAATTAGCAATAAAGAGAAACACTTTAACATACAAATTAATTAGATTTAAAATTTTTGACACCAGGCATTAACAAAGCCCTGGACTGAGGGCTTCTGTTAAAGACAGTCTTTTTTTTTTTTTTTTTGCAGTACTGGGGATTGAACTCAGGGGCATTCTACCTCCGAGCTATATCCCCAGCCCTATTTTTTATTCTTTATTTTGAAACCGAGTCTCACTAAGTTGCGGAGTGCCTCACTAGGTAGCTGAGGCTGGCCGCGAACCCGGATCCTCCGGTCTCAGCCTCCCGAATGCTGGGATTACAAGCGT
>PVLC010024945.1:0-24121 GCA_004027655.1 Graphiurus murinus
GGTACTGGGGATTGAACTCAGGGGCATTCTACCTCCGAGCTACACCCCCAGCCCCATTTTTTATTCTTTATTTTGAAACCGAGTCTCACTAAGTTGCGGAGTGCCTCACTAGGTAGCTGAGGCTGGCCGCGAACCGGGATCCTCCGGTCTCAGCCTCCCGAATGCTGGGATTACAAGCGTGCGCCACCACGCCCGGCTTCTAGCCATCTTAATGTTTCCATCTTTCATGACCTTACAGTTGGCTCCCTGTCCTCTGTGAAGCTTTCTCTGGTTTCCTGCCTCTGGAGCTGGTCCATTTCTGAACTTCTGAATGAATGTGTAATCTCATCAGAACCCCTTGCCCTGTCAGCCCGCCCTGTGTGCTGGGGGTTCCACTCTCTGGAGTTTCCTAATAACTGCTGCTTCGTCTGCCCCACCGCCTATGAACTGCTTGAGGACCATGACTGTTGACTGTTTGACTCCAGTGTCCTCCAGTGCCCAGCTCACGGCATCAAGGAAAGGGGGAAGCCTTCACCCAGTTCCTTAGATTTAAAGACTCTGAAAAAAAAAAAAACCAGATAAACTTTCATAAATATCCTCTTATCAATATACATCCATATGTGCATATGTGTGGATATGCGTAGAAAATGTATGAGCAAGTTGGGCATGGTGGTGCACACCTATAATCCCTGTACTTGGGAGGCTGAGACAGGAGGACCACAGGTTCGAAGCCAGCCTCAGCAATTTAGTGAGACCCTGTCTTGAAATAAAAAATAAAAAGGGCTGGGTGTATAGCTTGGAAATAGAATGCCCCTGGGTTCAACTCTCAGTACCCGCCATCTGTCTATGCGTACCCAGACGACTGTGTGTATTGTTTCAAACATAAACCCAAGTATAGTGATTACAGAGATGGACAGGAAGCAGGATTCTTGGGTTTCAGTCCCAGCTCTTAAATGGAGCTAAATACTTTGGTTTGTTTCCCAAATATAACACAGAAATTGTTTGAGAATTGGAATACAGTATTTAGATTACTTAGCCCAGTATTTCGTTACTAGTAGACGAATCATGGTTTATAGTTGTTGGCTTAAGCTTGTTTTCAATGAATCTCATATTAGCCTTATTCTAATATTTATTTAGTATTAACTATGTTCTAGGATAAATTTGGAATAATGACTTTTTCAATGAAGTCTTAGATTTTAATAGCTGATTGGCTGGAATTTTTCCATATTACATTCTTTGGCAAAGGAGTGCTCTTTTCCCCCTTTAATGCTTTGGAACATCTTTGGAGGCTGTTGTCATAGGCCGTCATTTTTTCTTGGCCACAGCTAAGTTGGGAGATCTTGCTTAAAATCCTGGGCTCCAGAGTCAGACACTCTGGACTCCAGGTAGAGTGCTCACTGCTGTGCACTGTTGGCCTCACTTCCTCGTCTGTCACGGGGAGGTAAGTCCCTGCTTCCTAGCATCCTTCTGAGCCTTCAGAGAGACACAGTGACAGGCACCTAGCACAGCACCTGACATTCAGCAAGTGCTGTGTATTAAGTAATCATGTTTCTACTCATCTTCCGTACTTCATATATTTGGCACGCAATCAGTGTTGCAATGAAGTTTTGCTGAAATTATTAAAGCATTTGTAGAAAATGACTTTTTTTCCCTTTTCTCACAGTAACAATTTTCTGTCTTGGGAAGGAGGCCTGGCTAGGCAAGATGAACACCTGTTTCCTGACAGGCTGAGAGTCTGAGAGTTGGAAAGGGTGCTCTCCCACTTTAATTTCTGAAATTTGTCACTTCAAGTAATTTTTTTATGCATGGGTTAAACATAAGTAACTGTGCTGGCATGGTGGCCCATGCTTATAATCTCAGTACTGGCGAGGCTGAGACAGGAGGATTGCAGGTTCGCAGTCAGCCTCAGCAACCCTGTGAGGCCCCCCACAACTTAGTGAGATCCTGTTTAAAATAAAAAATAA
This sequence comes from Graphiurus murinus, assembly GCA_004027655.1. NCBI lineage: Eukaryota > Metazoa > Chordata > Mammalia > Rodentia > Gliridae > Graphiurus > Graphiurus murinus. The sequence goes on from PVLC010024945.1 coordinate 1,944, forward strand.
AATAGGGCTGAGGGTGTGGCTCAGAGGTAGAATGCCCCTGGGTTCAATCCCCATACCACAAAAAAAAAGTGTGTGTGTGTGTGTGTGTGTGTGTGTGTGTGTGTGTGTCTGAGTTTGTGAAGATCGTATAAGTGTTAGGAACTCTCAGTCTGTTGGTCTACTTTGTTAATAAGGCTGGCTAAAGCTGTTCCATTAAACTGGGCTTGGTGGTGTGTTCCTGGGAGGCTGAAGCAGTAAGATCACAGGTTCAAGACTAGCCTCAGCAACTTAGCAAAACTCTCAGCCACTTAGCAAGACTCTGTTTCAAATTAAAAAGGGTTGGGGGTGTAGCTCAGAAAAGTTTTCAGAGAAGTGCGGGAAAAGCTTCCCTCACCTGTCAGAGAAAGCAGCTGGAGCTGAGGAAGAGCCATGAGTTGGGCTGTTCTCTACATTGGAGTTAGAGGTTTGGAGGCCTTCATTTCAAACCTGACTTTGCTTTGTGTAATTTTGTTGGTTTGTTTTTCATGCTGGGGATTGAACCTAGGAGCATTCTACTTCTGAGCTATACCCTAGCCCTTTTTAAATTTTTTATTTTGAAACAGGGTTCTACTAAGTTGCAGAGGATCTCACTAAGTTGCTGAGGCTGGCCTCAAACCTGCGATCTTCCTGTCTCAACCTCCCAAGTACTGTGATTCCAGGTGTGCGCTACCAGGGCTAGCTTGCTTTGTACAATTTTTAAAAACAACCAGAGGCCGGGCGTGGTGGCGCACGCTTGTAATCCCAGCATTCTGGAGGCTGAGACCAGAGGATCCAGGTTCGTGGCCAGCCTCAGCTACCTAGTGAGGCACTCCACAACTTAGTGAGACCCTGTTTCAAAATGAAGAATAAAAAATAGGGCTGGGAGTATAGCTCGGAGGTAGAATGCCCCTGAGTTCAATCCCCAGTACCGCAAAAAAACCCCAAAAAAACCCCCCCAAAAACAGAGAAGTTCTTCAACATGGTGCCACTGTGTTTTCACCATCTTGGTTCACATCTGTACACAACACACTGGTTGGATCCAACATTATCACTCCCAACTGAAACTGAAGCTCAAAGAAATGAGGAAACCCACTTAGAGTCACCCAGGAGAGCCAGCTTGTCCACTGGATCATTGTAGGAAGTAGCATGGGATAAGGCAGGAGAGGAACAAGACCTGGAACTCTGGGCTTCTCTTGTGGTGGCGGATGTTTACCGCTGTGTTCAATTTTGAATGAAAAGGTGTTTGGTATCTGTGCTTGCTGAGAATCACTTATTTTGAGAATTTAGTGTTCAAGTCCTTTGGATATTGAAATGCCATCTAGAAAGTTCTCCAGAGCCGGGCATGGTGGTATACACCTGTAGTTGGGAGGCTGAGACAGAAGGATTGCAGGTTTGAGGTCAACCCCAGCAACTTAGTGAGACCCTCAACAACTTAGCGAGACCCTCTTTCAAAATTAAAAATAAAAAGGGCTGGGGGTGTCACTCAGAGGTAAAATGCCCCTGAGTTCAATCCTCAGTAACCCCCACCCTCTAAAAGAAAGGAAAAGAGAAAATTCTCCAGGAAAAAAAGTTTGGTTGTGCCTAAACTCAGGTAATCAGATCACTTTTCTGTTTACTCACAGCGGCCGAGCGCCTGCTCTATGGATAGATCCAAGGTGGGCCTAGTCCAAATCCATGTAGTCCAACTTGTCCAGAACCATACGGCCACCAGCAGTCCTCACCTGGACATACAGAGCCAACCAAGGCTCAAAGATTACCCCTTTTAAAGATTGTTGTGGCCAGGTTTGATTTTTCTCGAGTATATATTTAACCTGTTGATTTTTTTCCTCTGTCGTGTGTAATTGTTGTTATATATTAACCTAATACCAGGCAACAGCACTAACTTCAAGTCGCACTGGTGGGTTTTTGCATTCTGTGTAAGGACAGAGTTCAAAGCTCTGATAATTCATGGTCTGAGCTCCCCTGCCAAGGGACTGGACCCGAAATAAAGTCATACCACTGTGGTGTGACCACTTTAGTGAAGACTTGAAAAAGTAGGATAGTTGCAGTTTGTGGCTATTAAATAAAATGGTCCTGCTTGGCGTGGTGGAGCATGCTTGTAATCCCAGTACTTGGGAGGCTGAGACAGGAGGATCACAGGTTTGAGGCAGCCTCAGCAACTTAGTGAGACCCTGTTTCAAATAAAAAATGAAAGAAGGCTGGGTGTATAGCTTGGAGATAGAATGCCCCTGGGTTCAATCACTAGTATCACAAGAAAGAACAAAAATAAATAATAAAATGGTCCTTTGGTTATCTTAGTGAAAATCAGAGTTAAGGGAAAGTCATGGTTGGATTATTGTTCTGAGTTGAAGGTCAAGTGGCCCTAAACCTAAGAAGTCACTAGGAAGTGGCTGCTGCTTCCCCGACTCTTGAGTAGACAGCTCATCCCTTGGGAGGGAGCCCCGCCTTCAGAGAGGTGCTGGAAAGCTGTCGCCCGGCCAGTGCGCGCCCCGTGTTGTCGTGTTGTCTTGCTTCTCCAGGGGACCTCATCACTGCGCTCACTGCTGGTGTGCACGTCCCGCTTCCTGCAGTTGGATGTGAGTCTTTCCTTGTGCTGAGCATGGAAGCGCCACACTGGGACATGTTGGTAGCACTGAGCAGATAACACCGTGAGCTGCAAAGACAGAGCCTGCAGTAAGAGCTTCTGTCCAGCATGTATGGCCGCACTCAGGGAACTTTAACGCTTGCTCTACGAAGGATTTCCTTCATAGAGATTTTACTTATTAGCAAACTTCTGCTGTGAACATCAATTTCAGGGACCTGTAATTTCAATTTTCCTGATTCAAGGCTATAATTTATTCTAAGGCAATCAGTAAGAAATTAACCTTTGCAGAGGATTCAAGCTACTGAGATTTGAAAGGGCCAAGTTATGACTTTTATATTACCTCTGGAAATAATTGCTCCCTTAATTTAAAATCCATTAATAGCCTTCTACAATTTTTTTGACATCATGATTATTGATATGTCTTTTAATATGGTCTCATTTCAGAAACCTTAAGGAAAGCATTGGTTTTAACATAGTAGGCATGGTGTTTTAAAAATCATATGATGACCGGGCGTGGATGGTGCAGGTTCAAGGCCAGCCTCAGCAACTTAGCAAGACCCTCAGCAACTTAGGGACACCCTGCTTAAAAATAAAATAAAAAAGGACTGGAGATGTAGCTTGGAGGTCTGGGTTCAATCCCCAGCAATCCCCCCCCAATCATATGATATATTTTATTGAAGGTTTCTAATTACGTGGTGGTGCACGATTATAATCCCAGCATTTGGGAGGCTGAGACCGGAGGATCTGGGTTCGGAGCCAACCTCAGCTACCTAGTGAGGCACTCTGCAACTTAGTGAGACCCTGTTTCAAAATAAAAAATAAAAAATAGGGCTGGGGATATAGCTCGAAGGTAGAATGCCCCTGAGTTCAATCCCCAGTACTGCAAAAAAAATAAGTACAGATAAACGTTTTCCTTCATGATTCCTTGTATTAGAGTTCTCAGAATTCTCCAGAGAAACAAAACCAACAGGATGTGTGTTTGTGTGTTTACATATGTGTGTGTAATTTTTTTTAAATTTTGAAATATGTTCTTATTCATAATGAGATATCTTAGGAGGGGACCCGTCTAAACATGAAATTCACTTATGTTCCATATATACCCTATACACATAAGTCTGAAGGTAATTTTATGCTACATACATATTTGTACTGGGGATGGAACTCAGAGGCAATATATATATATACTTGTTGTTGTTGTTAAATAGGGTCTTGTTAAATTGCTGAGGCTGGCCTAGAACTTGCAATCCTCTTGTCTCAGCCTCCCAAGTACTGGGATTACAGGCATGTGCCACCAATGCCTGGCAATTTTATGAAGTATTTTTTCATAGTGTGGATTTTTCACTTGTTGTGTGTATTAGTCAGCTTTTTTTGACCATAACAAAACACCTGAGGTAGGCTGTGCATGAAGAGAAGGAGGTTTATTTAGCTCACATTTTTGCAGGTTGAACGTCCACCTCTCACCGTGCTCACAGGAGGCCCACGTAGGCTGCTGCCTCTTGGTGGATGGCAGGGTGGCAGCCTTTGTGTTGGGAAAGAGTCACTTTCAAGTCTCCAGAAAGGCTGAGCACTGAAGATTGAACCCCTAGGCATTCTACCTTCCAGCTACACCCCCAGTTCAATTTTATTTCTTATTTGGAAACAGAGTTTCCCTAGTTTGACAAGAGTCTCATTACTTGCTGAAGCTGTCCCAGAACCTGCGATCCTCCTGTTTCAGCCTTACAAGTACTGTGATTACAGGTGTGTGCCACCAATTGGAGGCAAGAAGTGAACTGACTAAGGTCCGCTGAGAAGTCCCTCAATCCCTCCCGAGGACACACCCCCAGGGACCCAAGGCTCTCCCACGAGGCTCCACGTCACCTCCAGTACCCCATCCAGGGGACCGAGCTTCCCACCAATGAACCTTGGGGGACAGACAGCTTGCAAACTGTGGCCTGCTGTTATGCCTGTGCTCTGAGGCTTCGGGCTCTGGAACACTTGGGGTTGCAGATGTCCAGGTTTTGGGTACTGGGCTGAGGTTCTGCTTGAGTTTGTGGCTTGGCTCACGCAATCACAGGGGCTAGCAAGGTCCAAGTGGTCCGAGTCCACGGCATGCATCAGCAGGGTGGGAATTCTGGAAGCAGTTGATGCTTTAGTCTGGAAACAAAAGATAATCTTGAGATTGATATATGTATGTTTGTGTGTATGTATTTTGTTTTTTGAAGGGGTACTGGGGATTTGACCCTAAGGCATCCTACCTTTGAGCTACATCCCAGTTATTTTTTATTTTAAAGCAGAGTCTCACTAAGTTGTTGTGGCTGGCCTCAAACCTGTGAGCCTCCCCTCTCAGCCTCTCAAGTACTGGGATTAGAGGTGGGTGCCAGCCGGCTTGGCTAAGGCTGAATTCCTTTCTTTCCTGGGAACCTCTGTCTTTTAAGGCCTTTCCCTGTTTGGACAAGGCTCACCCACATGATGGTGGGTTATCTGCTTTGTTCAAAGGCTACAGATTTAACTGCCAGTCACATCTCAAGAAGGTCTTCACAGCAGCATACAAATGGGCATTTGACCGAAGAACTCTGGGCACTGTGGCCTGGCCAGACTGACAGATAAACATGACCCACTGCAACCACCATATGAGGAAGTGTGGATGTCACTTTATACATGAAGACACAGAGGAGGAGTCATCTCTCCTCCATCTGCTTTTAAAGTAAGGCCAGAGCCCGGTGCAGGGGCGCTTGCCTGTAATCTTAGTACTTGGGAGGCTGAGACAGGAGGATCATAGGTTTGAGGCCAGCCTTGGCAATCTAGCAATACCCTGTTTTAAAATAAAAAGTAAAAGCCAGGCATGGCGACGCATACCTGTAATCCCAGTATTGGGAGGCTGAGACAGGAGGACAGCCTCAGCAAGTAGTGAGACTCTCATCAATCTAGTGAGGCCCTATTTCAAAATAAAAGTAAAATGGGGCTAGGGGTGTAGCTTGAAGATAGAATGCCCCTGGGTTCCATCCTTAGTACCACACACATACAAAAAAAGGAAATAAAAAGGAAAACCGTCTGGGGGTGTAGCTCAGAGGTAGAATGCCCCTCGGTTCAATCCCCACTAACACACACACACACACACACACACACACACACACACACACGTAAAGCCAGAAAATTAGGAATTTTGAGAGTAGCCATAGGAAAATCTGGTGCTTTGCCGGCAATTTGGAGTTACCTACCATGGCCAAGGTCAGAAGTTTATGGTATGTCCTGTGTCAGTGTATTTGCTGGGGGCTGATAGTAATCTTCAAAGAGAAAAGGATTTGAGAGGGGAACAGCAGTAAGGCTTCGCCACATCGATGGCAGGTTCCCCAAACCCCAGCACTGGAGAAGAATGGAATGCCAGTGGTGGTCCCTGAGTCCAGAGTCCAGCTGAAATGGGTTGACTGTGTCCTCTGGGTCTAAATCATGCCACTGCACTGGACCCAAGAGCTAAAGCCATGTTAGTCACCTTTTAGAGTGTCTCAGCCCTCGGTTTCAGGAAGCTGAAGCAAGCCACAGCACTGTTACAGGCTTGTCAGATTTGTGCTCTGGAAATATGGGCTTTCGAGAGGAGCACTCCGTAGGGCAGCCCGTTTGGAATGAGCGATCAATCCAGTGAGAAGAAAAGGTGGGTAGGGCAGGAAGAACAAGTGTAGGCTTGGAAACAGTAGTGCATTTGGGTTTCCTATATACTCAGGAAATGCTAATTGGCTCATTTCTCCAGAAAGTGGCTTGATTTCTATAAAGTCACACTTAATAGGCTGTTTAGTTGAAAAGAGCCTTCATGTGGGTAGCTGCAGAGGTGTGGGTTTATGCAAACCAGGCAGAACCAACAGAGAGACTTTTATTCATCCTTTTCTTTGGGAAGGCGTTTGCAGCAAACACCAGGTTGCATGGCGTGATATTTTGGCAAGAAACCACGGTTTTCATAGCAATGTTCCATGCAGATCTCTAGGTATGAATGCGTGTGTGTGTGTGTGTGTGTGTGTGTGTGTGTGTGTATTATTGGTACTAGGAATTGGCCCAGGGCATTCTACCTCTGAGCTAGACCCCCAGCCCTTTTTATTTTGAAACAGGGTTTTATTAAGTTGCTGAGGGGCTCACTAAGTTGCTGAGGCTGGTCTGGAACTTTCAATCTTCCTGTCTCAGCCTTCCAAGTGCTGAGATTACAGGTGTGCACCACTATGTCCAGCTATAAAGCAATTTTTATGGCTGAAAAAAATTCAGTTATGTGGCTATATCACATTTATCCATGTATCAGTTGATGGGTATTTGGTTTGTTTCTACTTTTGGAATGTGAGAAATAATGTTGCTATCAACATTCACGGACAAGTGTTTTTGTGCGTGTATACGTTTTCAGTTTTCTTGGGTCTATCCTTAGAAGTAATATGATAAGTATGGCTAATATTTTGAGGGATTGCCTAATTGCCTGCCTACCAGCAATGTAGCAGTTCTGATTTCTCCACATTCCTGCCAACACTTGCGGTGTTTGGAACAGGAGAGTATTATATCAGACTGTTAATTATTCAGGCAGTTGTATCTATCAGGTGAATTTTCTAGGGGTTTTGTTTCTGTCTCCCAAGTTACTGACGTGTTGGTTTCACTTGAATATCTAGTTTTACTTCCTTGGAGAGAGGAGAGCAAAGAGAACATGAAAATCCTAAATCTGTTAATGTAGCTACATATTAACACCTGTTAACAGCTGGCTAAAAAGGCTTGAGAAGGATTTATTAGTATAAGTGGTATTTGGGATTAATAGCAAGTAGACCTGTAGGACTGGAGATGTATTCTTGGCTATCATGATAGCTTGTGAGTTATGTGTTTTCATTTATGAAAAGTTAGTTGGGCATGGTGGCCCACACCTGTAATCCCAGGACTTGGGAGGCTGAAACAGGAGGATTACAGGCCGGAGGGCAGCCTCAGCAATTTAGTGAGGCCCTCAGCAACTTAGCAAGACCCTGTTTCTTTCTTTTTTGTTGTTGTTTATTTTTTGATGCTATTTCATAGGGCTGGGGTGTAGCTCAGAAGTGGAACACCCCTGGGTTCAATCCCCAGTAGTGCGCGAAAACACACACACACACACACACACACACACACACACACACACATACACACACACACACATACATTCAACTAATGTGACAGCAGTTAACTTAATGTAGAGTTTTCAAAATATCTTAGGGATGTAGATAGCTTCTCTAAAAGCTTCCTGTATTGCTGGTGTCCGGTAGAGCATTAGTGTCTCAGTGGTGTGTTCCACGAATCCGCCCTGGCGAGAGAGGCAAAGGCCTCTTGAGGTTTGGAAGCACAAAGCGGCCCATTGAGAACCAGTGTGACTTGGAAGCACCACTCCAATCTTTCAAAGTCCACAAGAACTATGTTTCCTAAATTTACTATTTATATGACAGACAATATTTATTTTAATATTAAAGTCGAAAATTGTATAACATCAAATAAAAAGAGCTGCACCTGCTTCTGGCGAATTAAAAACGTTCTGATTTATGTCGAACACATTTACCATCCTTTGCTATCATCCATTCAATAGAAGCTTACTCATTTCCACCCTAGCAATATAAAAAACCTAAAGATGTTGTCCATTCTCTTTAAGGTTGTACAAAGTACATAGGAAAATAGCATTAGTATAAAATGAAAAGAGATATGGGGGCAAGATGCTTAGTTATTGGCAAATAAGTCGGATGACAGAGTCTTTTGTTTATTTGTTTGTTTTGGTACTGGAGATTGAACCAGGTTCATTCTACTTCCAAGCTCCCCACCCAGCCTCTTTTTATTTTTTGTTTTGAAACAGCATCTGGCTAAGGTACCGAAGCCGACCTTGGACTTGGTTGTCCTCCTTTCTCAGCCTCCCAAATACTAGGATTACAGTATGCCACTATGCCCAGCAAGAATGACAATTTTACAGTTAGAAGGACCTGAATTTATGTCCTTCTTAAAACTTGCTGACCGTAGCTGACACTTTTTTCTTTCTTTTATTTTTATTTTTATTTTAATTTTTTTGCAGTACTGGGGATTGAATTCAGGGGCATTCTACTTCTGAGCTATACCCCCAGCCCTATTTTTTATTCTTTATTTTGAAACAGGGTTTCGTTAAGTTGCAGAGTGTCTCACTAGGTAGCTGAGGCTGGCTGCAAACCCGGATCCTCCAGTCTCAGCCTCCCAAATGCTGGGATTACAAGTGTGCACCACCACGCCCAGCTGTTGTTTGTTTTTTGATGTTGGGGATTGAACCCAGGGGCATTTTCCTTCTAAGCTACACCCCAGCCCTTTTTATTTTTCATTTTGAAACAGTGTCTCCCTAAGGTACTGAGGCTGGTCTCAAACCTGCGATCCTCCTGTCTCAGCCTCCCAAGTACTGGGATTGCAGGCGTGGGCCACCATGCTGGCTCACACTTGCTACTTTTAAGCATCACTAAGGAATGATGTATGGTAAGCTTTTGTTAGAAACGTCTGGTACTAGTTGATTTTGGGGAGGGAGTATAATGTGGTAGCAAGAAATCGCACTCTGCTATTCCATGTGTGTCCAACCTGAACCTTCTTGGTGTGACTTTGGATAGCTCAGTGTCTCAGACTCTGTGACCTCATATGTACAGAGAGATAACTGGAATTGCACACGGAGGAGCAAGAATAATAATTAGTCCCTTCCCAGTCTTTTTACATGTGTGGGCATTTTATATGGTGTCTGGAAAACTCATAGAGGAAAGATAACAGAATTAAAAGCTGTAGTAACTAAAGAGACCCATGCAACGTATTATAATATAATGGTAATATATCCAAAAGCAGGGAGAGGCCAGGCACGGTGGCACACTCCTGTAATCTCAGTACTTGGGAGGCTGAGACAGGAGGATGGCAGGTTCACCAACAGCCTTGGTGACTTAGTGAGACCTTGTTTCAAAATAAGTAAAAAGGACTGGGGGTACAGCTCAGATGTAGAATGTTCAATCCCCCCAGTACCCATAAAAAATATATATGCATATATGGATAAATAAATAATGAGAGAGGGCTGGAGGTGTAGCACAGAGGTAGAGCACCCTGGGTTCCATTCCTAGTACTACAATAAAGTAAATAAATAAATAAATAAATAAATAAAGTCGGGCATGGTGGCTCACACTTCTAATCCCAGTACTTGGGAGGCTGAGACCACAGGATCCGGGTTCGAGGCCAGCCTCAGTTCCTTAGTGAGGCCCTCCGCAACTTAGTGAGACCCTGTTTCAAAATAAAGAATAAAAAATAGGGCTGGGGTGTAGCTTGGAGGTAGAATGCCCCTGAGTTCAATCCCAGGTACTGCAATAAATAAATAAATAAAATAAAATAAAATAAAAAATATATAAATAAATAGCTGGGTGTGGTGGTGCACTCCTATAATCTCAGTAAAGAAGCTGAGACAGAAGGATCACAGGTTTGCCTAGGCAGTTTAGCAAATGAGGCCCTCAGCAACTTAACAAGACCCTGTTTCAAAATAAAAAGTAAAATAGGGTGTGGGTGTAAGATGTAAGGAGATAAGATATCCCTGGGTTCAATTCCCAGTGCCAAAACTAACTAAATAAACAAATAAATAAAATAAGGTGGAAAGCCTATTTCAGACATATAATTGCTTTGCTGCATGTCCCAGAAATGGAAGAAGTGCCCAAGCCACTTTGCCATGAAAGCTTTCAGAGCGAGGCAGCACAATCCTCCGGCTTACGAGACGAGAGGCGACCTGGGTGGCAGTTGCTGTTGCTCTTCTCTTCATTCTGATGGCCGTGCAGATCAGCTTCCTAAATAAGTGTTGATTGTAATTTGAAACTGGTCAACAAGGAGCTGCTTCATTGTGTTGCCTCTCTCCTCCTCGTTCTGCAAACCCTGATTAGGACTGTGTGGGCCTGACCCAGGTGCTGCCATGGGACATGGGAGCTGATGAAGGTTCTGACCTTGAGCAGCTCTGGTGAGTGCCAGCAACGGGGTTGTCAGGTAAACATGAAGCTCTGCTGATGATGTAAGGATTAAATTTGTAGAACATATATATGTTCTGAGAACCATGGAATTTTTTTTTTTTTTTTTTTTTTGATGCTGGGACTTGAACTCAGTGGCATTCTACCTCTAAGCTACACTCTCAGCTCTTTTTAATTTTTTTAAGAATTTATTTTATTTTACTTATTTACTTTTTTGTGTGTGGTACTGGGGATCAAACCCAAAGGCATTCTGCCTCCACGTTATACCCCCAGCCCGATTTTATTTCTTATTTGGAAACAGGTTCTCGATAAGTTTACTGAGTCTGCTTCGAACCTGTGTCTCAAGTACTAGGATTACAAGTATGGGCCACTATGCCCGGTCCAATTTTTAAATTTTGAAACAAGGTCTCACTAAGTTGCTGAGGCTGTCCTCCAACCTGCGATCCTCCTATTTCAGCCTCCCAAGTACTGGGATGACAGGTGAGCACCACTACGTCCCGAGAGAACCCCGTATAAAATGTTACAGTTGTAGGACAACTTGGAGGTTTGGAAGCCAGCCCCCACCCCTGTGCCATCCGAGACTCCACCTACTGAGCCCTTCTGAAGATGGGAAGTCCAAACCTCACTAGACCACATTCTGCTTGTAAACAGCTTTGATTGTTAGTGAATTCTCTGGCACAGAATGAAAAATGCTCACATCCAATATACTGATTCTAGCAGAGAGTGTGCCTCTGGACACACTTCTAATCTTTCTTCCAAAAGACAGTCATGTGTTACCTTCCCTAGAAGTTGTGCTTTTGAAGCCAGAAGTCTCCAGATCCTTCTGTTGTTTGTGGAAGGTGCCGTCTGTGATTTGTACCTGTTTCCTCTCAAGTCGTGGTCCTGGGAACTGAATATATTACCCCAAGCTGGCTGGCCAGTGTCTGAGTGTAGACGAGGGATGGGAAAGGCTTGCCTCTTTGGATCTGAGCTCTACCTCTGTTGTTTTTCGAGTGTGTTAGAATTTCTGATAAATGCGTGACAAGTCAGATCACTTTGGCCATCCAGGTCACTGTATCTTGGGACTTTTTTCAAGTGGTTTGCTTGTGTGTTATGTATTCCCATAAAGCTGGGTATAGTGGCACACACTTGTAATCCCAGTACTTATGAGGCTGAGACAGAAAGGTTGCAGGTTCAAAGCCAGTCTTGGCAACTTATCGAGGCTCTCAGCAACCTAGTGAGACCCAGTTTCCAAATAAATAAAATCGGGCTGAGGGTATGGTTTGGAGTAGAATGCCTCTAGATTCAATCTCCAGGAACTCCCCCGCCACACACACAATAGTATTCCCATGTGAGCCATATATGGTTAATTTTTAACCTAATTTTTTAACCCTAGCTGTGAATATTCATTATAGTAATAGCACCATTAACAATAATATCTATATTATCAGGGAGAAAGAATAGCATGGCAGTTAAGGGCTTAGAACTGGAATCAGAGTATATGAGCTCAAATCCTGTCTCCTTTGCTTATTACTGTGTGGCCTATAAATAATTAAACAGGATTATGCCCGTGAAGCCCTTTCCATGGCTCCTGGCACATGGAGAAGGTTCAACCATGAGAGCTAATACGTTCTTTGGCAGCTGTGTACTAGAGCTCAGCCACAGGCATTTGTTTATTGAACCCAACTGCAACTTGACCAATACCATAGTTGTTCCTCCTGTGCTTAGACATGGACCTGAAGCTCAGAGTACCTGTATCACTTGTTCAAGAATATGGAGTTACTGAGTGGCGCAGCCGGAATTTGAACATAGGTCTTTGATGCTGAGTGATCAACATACTGTTCACTCTAGTCCATGTTATTTACATAAGTATTTTCTGATCCATTCTTTTAACACTTGTGTATCTTCTTTTTTTTTTTTTTTGTGATACTGGAGATTGACCCCAGGCGCATTCTACCTCCAAGCTATACCCCCAGCCTCTTTTTATTTATTTATTTATTTATTTATTTATTTATTTATTTATTTATTTATTTTGCAGTACTGGAGATAGAACCCTGGGGCATTCTACCTCCGAGCTACACCCCCAGCCCTATTTTTTATTCTTTATTTTGAAACAGGGTCTCACCAAGTTGTGGAGGGCTCACTAAATAGCTGAGGCTAACTGTGAACACAGATCCTCTGGTCTCAGTCTCCCAAGTACTGGGATTACAAGCATGCGCCACCCAGCTTTATTTTTTGTTTTGAATCAAGGTCTTGCTGGGTTGCTGAGAGTCTTACTACATTGCTGAGGCGGCCTTGAACCTGTGATCTTCCTGTCTCACCCTCCCAAGTACTGGGATTATAGGTGTGCACTACCACACCTGGCTTTAACACTTGTATATTTTTTTAAACTTTTATTAAATATTTAACTCATACTAAGAATATAACATGTGTAAGATCAAAGAATAACTAACACGATGTATTCACTACTCAAGTTGAAATATCAAATGCTGCTGATGTCTTTGAGTGTCCCACCCTGTCACAATTCTCTCCCCACCAAGAGGTAACTATCATTCTAAATTTGTAGTTTATTACTCCCTAACTTTTCTTTGCTGGTTTTCTTTTCTTTTCTTTTCTTTTTTTTCTTTTCTGCAGTACTGGGAGTTGAACTCAGGGGCATTCTACCTCTGAGCTATACCCCCAGCCCTATTTTTTATTCTTTATTTTGAAACCGAGTCTCACTAAGTTGTAGAGTGCTTCACTAGGTAGCTGAGGCTGGCCGTGAACCCGAATCCTCTGGTCTCAGCCTCCCAAATGCTGGGATTATAAGCGTGTGCCACCACGCCCGGCTCTCTTTGCTGGTTTTCCATATATACATATATTCCTATGCAATATTTTTCTTTGCTTTCTTTCTGTGCAGGCATGTGTGTGTGTTACTGGGGATTGAACCCAGAGGCATTCTACCACTGAGCTACACTCCGAGCCCTCTTAAAAATGTTTGAATGTTTTTATTGGTGCACTGTAATTATTCATCATACTGCAATTCACAGTGCTACATTAATACATGCACATATCACTTGTTACTTTTTATTTTGAAACAGAGTCTTGCTAAATTGCTGAAGCTGGCCTGGAACCTGCTATCTTCTGCTCTTAGCCTCCCAAGTACTGGGATTACAGGCGTGCAACACTGTGACTGGCTCTAAACAATACTTTTCTTTGTGCAACTATTGAGTATAATAAAGTATGAGCAATGAATATAAAGCAACTTTACATTTTTGCCCCTGTGGTCTCTTTAAACTACCTATGTAATTAGTTCTCCTACCCTTGATTAAAAACTCCAGCAGGCACCACTGACTCTTGTGGTCACTTTTGAGTCACAAAAATCTCACAGTCACTTGAAATTAAAAACAACCACAAGCCAAGCGTGGTGGCACACACTTGTAATCCCAGTACTTGGGAGGCTGAGACTGGAGGATCCTGGTTTGCGGCCAGCCTCAGATACTTAGGCTCTCTGCAACTTGGTGAGACCCTGTTTCAAAAAATAAAGAATAAAAAAAAAAAAATAGGGCTGGGGGTGTAGCTCAGAGGTAGAATGCCTCTGGGTTCAATCCCCAGTACCGCAAAAACAAAACAGAAAAAAACAAACTAAAAACCCCCACAGAACTAAAAAAGCACTCATTTCTGCATTGAAAATGCTCAATTTCATGTAATAATCAAAATTTAATTTTGCTTTTAAATTGTGCTCTTAATATTGATAGGGCATATCTTACCTCTTTGTTCTTTTTTCCTTTCCCAGAAATATTCTTGCTATTCTAAGGCCTTTGTTCTTTCACATAAATTTTAAATTCACCTAGTCAAAGTCATATACACACACTAACATATACAAAGTTTGGATTGGGTTGGAAGTGTAGTTGTTATATTAGTCTTTCTTTGCTGTGACCAAAATACATGATGAGCAGCTTAGAAGAGAAAAAGTATATTAGGGCTCATGATTGTAGGGGTTCAATTCAAGGTTGGTGGGCTCCAAGACAGAAATATCATAGCAGTAGGGTGTGGTGGAGGATAGCTACCGGCTCATGGAATTCAGGAATCCAAGAAGGAGAGAGAAAGAGAAAAGGGAGGGAGAGGGAGAGAGAGAGAGAGAACACAGATACAGTCCCCAAAGCCATGCCCCCCTTCATGACCTTCCTCCTCCAGCCACAACCCCACCTGCCTGTAGTCACTCCCCAGTGAGTCCCTTCCAATTGATAATGCATCAGTGTATTATTTCACTGATGAAGTTACAGCCTGGATTCAGTTATGTCATTTATGACCCTGGCTGCATTGCCAACACTTGAGCTTTTCTGGGGACATTCCAGATCCAAGCCATGCAGTTGCCCTTTGGTGTCCGTGGGGCATTGGTTCCAGGACCCCCATGGCCACCAAGATCCATGGATGCTCAAGTCCTTTCTACAGAAGGGCATAACATTTGCATAGAGCCTACACACATCCTACACATAAATAGACATTTAGTGCTAAGAGGCATGAGAGGCAAGCTCTATGCCACTGAGCTGAAACCCCAAGCCTTCCTGTGTACTTTATTATTATTATTTTGTGGTACTAGGGATTGAACCCAGGGGGATTCTACCTCTGTACTACAGCCCCAACTCTTTTTTTTTTTTTTTTTTTTTGCGGTACTGGGGATTGAACTCGGGGGCATTCTACCTCCGAGCTACACCCCCAGCCCTATTTTTTTATTCTTTATTTTGAAACCGGGTCTCACTAAGTTGCGGAGTGCCTCACTAGGTAGCTGAGGCTGGCCGCGAACCCGGATCCTCCGGTCTCAGCCTCCCGAATGCTGGGATTACAAGCATGCGCCACCACGCCCGGCTCCAACTCTTTATTTTTTATTTTGAGACAGGATCTCACTTAGTTACTGAGGTTCTCACTAAATTGCTGAGGCTGGCCTCAAACCTGCAATCCTCCTGTCTCAACCTCCCAAGTACTGGGATTATATGTGTGCCACCATGCCTGGCTCTTCTGTATACTTGAAATCATCCCTAGATTATTTATAACTCCAGCACAATGTGAGTGCTATTTAAATTGTTGTACTATATTGTTTAGGGAATAATGATGAGAAAAAAGTCTATATATTCAGTCTAGATGTTTTTTTTTCTCATTGATTTCTAGTCTGGTTGGTTGAATGCAGGGGAGTAGGACCTGCAGGTCTAGAAGCCAGCTGTATTTTTTATTCCTGGTGTGATCTGTTAGGTTTTCCTTGGCCTTAGTACAGTTAACGTGCTTCCCAACCCAGGAACAGGTTTCTGAGCAGGTCCCTTGGCAGCTGCTCTGTGCTGGGTGCAGAGCCTTGACCTGAGGATGCCTCTCGCTCTTCAGCCAATGGGTTTGTTTTTTAAAATAATAATCTTTATTTTTAATCCTAAGTGTTGGTGTGCATTTTTAATCCCAGTATCTGGGAAACTGAGGCAGGAGGATCACAGGTTTGAGAACAGCTTCAGCAACTTAGCAATACCCTGTTTAAAAAACAAACAAACAAAAAAAACACTCTGGGGGTATAGCTCAGAGGCCGAATACCTCTGGGTTCAGTTCCCAGGGTGGGGAGGAAGGACTGGCTCGGTCTCTCTCTCTCTCTCTCTCTCTCTCTCTCTCTCTCTCTCTCTCTCTCTGCCATCGGTGGAGAAATCTGACTACTAAGACAGGAAAATGAGGATGAGCGACATTTTCACATCACCCAGAGGAGGAGATGCCTGAGAGAGCAGGAGGGGAGAGATGGGCACAAGGTGACAGGCAGGCATTAGGTGAGAGGAAATGAATGGATAGGGGTTCATTCATTATTTTAAAGCTCAGGGCAGCAGGAAGTCCACCTGGAGGTGGGTGTCCCCCTGGGGGCTGGAGTGGGCTGAAGGAGGGGAGATGCTGCATATAGCCTTCAGTCATGGGACTCAGGTGCCCACTGCTCAGGTGCTGGGAATGGTTTTCCCACCTGTCACTAGCCTTGAAGGTGGAGCTAGGAAGAAAGGACTGGAATGTGGGCAGACCTGGATGCGTCCGCTTGGCGGGGAGACAGAAAAACCAGCTGAGATGGAGAGCACCAGGGTAACTCAGCAGACACCCTGGCAGCTCCAGAGTCCGGGTCAGAGTGCACTGAGTGTGAATGCCCACCCGCCCTGCGAGCGTAGCTTGCACACAAGAAAGCTGTCACCCCTTGGCTCACACTCAGCGGTCTCCAGGAGATCAGGTTTTATACAGTTCCTGGTCCTTTTGTTGCAAAAGAACGAAGTTTTCTCTCCGGCGTAATTTCATGGTTGTGCTATGGAAGACAGCTGACAAATAGGAAAGTGCTAAGAAATAAAAAAACTTCCTTTTGGTGTCCCTAAGAAAGCTGGGTGTGTGGTGCACATCTGTCATCCCAGGACTTGGATTCAAGACCAGCCTCAGCAACTTAGCGAGACTCTATTTCGAAATAAAAAATAACAAAGTTGTAATCCCAGTACTTGGAAGGCTGAAACAGTAGGATCAGAATTTTTAGGACAGCCTCAGCAACTTATCAAGACCCTTAAAAACTTGGTGAGACCCTATTTCAAAATGAAAAAAAAAAAAAAAAGGGCTGGGGGTGTAGCTCAGGGGTAGAATGTCCCTGGGTTCAATGCCCAGTAATAAGAAAAAAAGTGGGAGGTGGGTAATTTGCTGCTTCTGAGACCCAAAGCACCTAACATTATAATAAAAAACTATCTTTCATCTTTATCACTCTGAAACTATACTAAAACTGCTTCAGGGACCAAGGATAAAATGACAAATACTTTAGCCTTATTTTTCTAATCAATTAGAAAATAACAAAGGCTAGGGGAGTTAGGAGCCAGAAATTATATACATATATATATATATATATATATATATATATATATATATATACACACACACACACATATATAAATATATATAAAGTAGTATCACAGGCACAGACTTGAAAAATGCCAGGTTGTGATTGAAATCTGTTATTTATGTATCTAAAAACATGCTCTACCTTGAATTATATGACCTGTTGTCTAAATCCTCTTCATAATGTTTATTAGACCATTAGTAAGGTAATTATGATAAAAATTTAGTTTTTAATTTTTAAAGCTTTACTAAGCTGCAGTTCACGTACCATAAGAACTACTCACTTTAATTATGTAGCTCAGTCATTTTTAGTGCATTCACAGAGCGGAGCATCCAGCCATATTATCTGCTTTTAACGTTTCCATCCTCTCCCCAAAATCCTGGTGCCCATTTGTAGCCACTGCCTGTTTCCTTCTTCAGCCCGGACAATCACTGCTCCACCTCAGTCTCCCTGGACAGGGCCTTTCCGGACGCGCATGTGTCTGTGGAACCGTACAGCAGGCTCTTCGTTCTCTCACTTACTAGCCCAATGCTTTTGAAGTTCACCCATGTCATGGCAGTATTTATTTTTATACAATTAAAATAAGTGACTTGAAGCCAGGCGTGGTGGCACACTTTGTAATCCCAGTACTTGGGAGGCTGAGACAGGAGGATCTCAGGTTGGAGGCCAGTCTCAGCAACTTAGTGAGATCCTCAGCAACTTAGTGAGACCCTGTTTCAAAATAAAACGTAAAACAGGGCTGGGGATGTAGCTCAGAGATAGAATGTCCCTGCTTTCAGTCCCAAGTACCAAATAAAGAAAATAATTGACTCTACCACTGGGCGTTGTGGCATACACCTGTAATCCTAGTACTTGGGAGATTGAGACAGGAAGATCACAGGTTCATGGCCAGCCTCAGCAATTTAGTCAGACCCTCAGCAACTTAGTGAGACTCTGTTTCAAGCTAAAAAATAAAATAGGGCTGGGGGATATAGCTGGGAGGAAGAATGCCCCTGGGCTCAATCCCCAGTACCACCAATGCCCCCACCCCAGTGACTCTACCATCTTTGATTCCTATGTCCTTTGATACATCTAAATTTATCCTTCCATTTCAAGAGGGATGGGTATCCTTTGGTTGTGCGTCTGTGTGTTCTGTTTTAAGTTCAAAAGGGCGTTGATTATCTCATTCCATAGGAGAGTTTTCTCTCTCATTGAGCTCCGGACCCTCTTGTTTGCAGAGTTGTGCAGCCACACGGAGTAGATGGCCCTGGAGCAGGAGCCGTTTTGCCCATCGTCAGTAAGGGCAGTTTAGGTCTGCCAAGAATGGCGCACCCTGGATCAACTCTCCCTGGGGTCACGGGTCATACTTGAGTGTTCTGATCCCTCCGGCAGCAGGTGGGGCACCAAGTGATGGTCGTGTCCCAGACCTGTGCTTCAGGGTTTTAGCTTCATTTGTAATTCACATTGCAATATTAGAAACCTCCTATGACTTTTTTTATTTGTGTAAGTTGGAGAAGAAAATTAAAATTGAGGTTTCAGAGCTGAAGGGAGTAGGAGGAAGGGAATCTTGTAAAATAGAGAATAGACCCAGGATTCTGAAGACAGTAGAGAAAGTGAGAATCGTCTCCTTGGGCAGGTTCTTCTTCTGTCCTTGACCTCTTTTTGCATTTCTTATTATTTGAGGTAGGAAACTTCCATTAAGCAAAGGTATTGAGGCACTCCTAGGAGATTAGAAGAATATGATGCATAACACTTGTTGTGTGAAATAAAAATGTTATGAAGCTGAAGCATCGCCAGGGCATGGTGGTGTGCAGGCTTGTAATCCCAGTACTTGGGAGGCTGGGGAGGCTGAGACAGGAGGATCACAGGCTTGAGGCTAGTCCCAGCAACTTAGTGAGGCTTTCAACAACTTAATGAGACCCTCTTTCAAAATAAAACATAAAATAGGGCTGGGGATGTAGCTCAGAGGTAGAATGCTCCTGGGTTCAATACCCAGTACCAAAAAGAAGGAGGAGGAGGAGGAGCAGGAGAAGCATTCCATTTGCTCACCCCATTTAGGGTAAGGTATTTGATTAGGAAATTGTAACTTAGGAAGTGATTCATAGCTCCTGGATTTATGGTGAGTTGTTTTTGTTGTTGTTGTTGTGATGCTGAGATTGAACCCAGGAACATTCTACCTCCAAGCTACCCCCAAGACTCTTTCAAATTTTATTATTTTGAAACAGGGTCTTACTAGGTTGCTGAGAGTCTCACTGAGTTGCTGAGGCTGTTCTTGAACCTGCGATATTCCTGACTCAGTCTCCAAGTATTGAGCTTGTAGATGTGTGCCAGCTCTAGTAGGGTTCTTTTTTTTTATATATACTAGGGATTGAACCCAGAGGCATTCTACCGCCGAGCTACACCCCCAGCCCTATTTTATTCTTTTCTTTTGAAACAGGGTCTCACTAAGTTGCAGAGAGCCTCACAAGTTGCTGAGGCTGACCACAAACCTGCGATCTTCCTGTCTCAGCCTCCCAAGTACTGGTATTAAAAGCATGTACCACCACGACCGGCTTCTAGTAGGGTTCTTATTGTTAGGATTTCTGAAGTTGAACTTGGACTTGCCTCTTTCTCCATGTCCTCTCCCCCAAGTCGTGAAGGACCATTCTGTGGAGTTTGTGACATGATTCAGCACCAGCAGTTCAACTTTTTTCACAACTTGTCTCCCAATTCCACATGCAGAAGGCTCGGAGGCACGGGCCACATTTCGTAGAGTCTCCTGGTGACTGGCTAGTTGGTCACATGTCAGATGGCGAATAGGGGAGAAGCCTGGGCCCCTCACATTGTTTCCTTAGAGCTTGCTGTTGAAGATTGGCATGGTTTGTATGTCTCTGTACTGTGCTTAAATGTGCATTTGCGTGTGCGTGTTATAGAGAACAAGACTTTGGCAACATAGGAACAGTCATTTCATGGCTTATTTTATTTCATTTTTATTTTTTTGGTAGTACTGGGAGTGAACCCATGGGTGATCTAACTCTGAGCTACACCCCTAAACCCCCCTTTTTAAAATTTTTTATTTTTATTTTTTGCGGTACTGGGGATTTAACTCAGGGGTATTCTACCTCCGAGCTGTAACACCAGCCCTATTTTTTATTCTTTATTTTTGAAACAGGGTCTCACTAAGTTGCAGAGGGCCTCACTAAGTTGCTGAGGCTGGCCTTGAACCTGAGATCCTCCGGTCTTAGCCTCCCAAGTACTGAAATTACAAGCGTGCCCCACCATGCCCGGCTTCACAGCACCTCTTGAAGACAAAAAATAGGATAGGGTATTTGTGGGGGGTACTTAATCAGTGGGTTCTCCAACTCTCAGAGTTATCTTTTTTCTTGGTGGATTTATGGGAAAACATGCCTAAAAATCTTTTGCCAGTATTCAGATAATTTACAAGAAGTTTTCTATTTTTGTGGTGCTGAGGATGGAACCCTGGGCCTGGCACATGCTAGGTAAGCACTTTACCACCAAGCTACATCCCCAGCCTGAGAGGAATTGTTGGAGTCTCTCTCATGGAAGGTGATTTTACTTTGTGGACATCCAAACCTCATATTTACAAAGAGGCCCTGGAAGTCTCATCAAATATTGATTGAGCTGCTATTAGGTGCTGCTATATATTTAGATGTGCTGTGGCTAAGGATGACTAAGACAGATCCTTTCCTGAAAGAGTTTATATCTGTTGGAGATGGCCAGGCACAGGAAAGCATAAGTTGAGATCCTGTGGTCCATGAATTGCGGCCCAGCGGATTCACGTGGGATTCACGTGGGATTTGTCTGTGTTGGGGAGCCATCCTGGAAGTGTAGCTTCCTGACGGTGACAGTTCCGGAATGTTGTAATTGCCCAGGGACAGTGACAGAAGATAAGATGGGAAGCAGATTACAGGACCTCATGGTGACAGCCAGCCGCTGTCCAAGAGCAATACCGCCCTCCATGCCACCAGTCTCCCAGCCCTGTGTTTGTTACTCTTGTCTAACTGACAGACACTCTCAGGAAACACTGCTCAGGGGAATTGGAATTATAGGATAATTGCAAATGTTCCCAAGTCAAATCTGTTTTGGAAATCTGTAAGTAATTTAACTGATAAATTTTTAAAAACATTGTTTTCATGGTTTTTTTAGCCAGAGCTTTTTTTCATTGTAGTAAAATTTGTATAATATAAAATTTGTCCTCTTATCCATTTTTAGACATGCAATTCAGTTCACAATGTTTACATTATTCTGCAACCACTATCTCCATCTGTCTTGAGAATTTTTCATTTTCCCAAATGGAATCTCTATACCTGTTAAACAACGATTCCCCATTTCTCCCTCCCTCACTCCAGAGTCTGGTAACCCTCAGTCTATCTCCTGTTCCTGCAAATGTGATTACTCTAGGGAGCTCATAGAGGGGAATTATACAGTATTGGTCTTTTTGTTCCTGGCTGCTTTCACTTAGCCTAACGTCCTCAAGGTTCATCCATGCTATAGCTTATGTTGGAATTTCCTTTCTTCTCAAGGTGGAATTATGTTCTCTTCTATGTGTATGCCACATTCTACTTATCCATTCATCCATCCATGTACATTTGGTGGTTTCTACCTTTTATTTATTTATTTATTTTTATTTTTTTATTTTTATTTATTTATTTTTTTTTAATTTTTTAGCATGGAATTTTATACATTTCTTGGGTACAACAGGGTTAATTACACATTTTTGTTGGGTACAAACTAGTACAGGTAAAGACATCCATGCACATATTTCTCATTAACCCTTCCCCAATTCCCACCCACCCTCCCCCTATCTCCTGGTCAGTTTAGTGATTGACTTTGA